>CAMXCT020002239.1:86595-89095 GCA_947184155.2 Cladocopium goreaui | reverse complement strand
TTTTGTGGACGCATATGCATGCACATGATTATTTACAATGTATTGGGATGAAAGCTGTGTATATAAACAACCATATGTATATATATATATACAATATAAATATATATATATAGTCTAACCAAACTAGTGTATTGAAATGTGTGCAAGTTTGAATTTAAATAAAAAAAAGCGGGAGGGGGGGGATTGGGGGAGAGGGCGCAGCGCCTCCCCCCCAAAGCAGATTGGAAACACCTATTTTCACATGCAAGGTGCTGGGTTGAATGTGATACTCAAGTTAAGGTGTATATACTACACGACATGCACCTTGGAAACATGTGGAATGTAGATTAAGGCACAACGATGCACAATAGTTTCATTTGATGTTATCATCGAGTTGGTTTAAGATCTCTTTATATAAGCTTTGGTTCAGGGTTGGCTTGGGGTTTGAATATCATCCGGATGATAATGCAAACCTTTTAGATAGATAGATAGATAGATAGAAAGATAGGTAGATATATATAGATATAGATTTGAGGATATATAGATTTAAAGATATATAGATTAAAAGATATAGGAATATAGATATATAGATATATAGATATATAGTATTTAGATATTTAGATATGTAGATATTTAGATATGTAGATACAGCCATAGATGTAGATATAGATACAGATATAGATAGATATAGATAGATATAGATACGTAGATATAGATAGATATAGATAGATATAGATGGATATATATAGATATAGATAGATATAGATAGATACAGATAGATATAGATAGATAGAGATAGATACAGATAGATATAGATAGATATAGATAGATATAGATAGATATAGATAGATATAGTTAGATAGATATAGATAGATATAGATAGATATAGATAGAATCAAGTAGATAGATAGTTTGATAGTTAGATAGATAGATAGATAGGCAGATAGATAGTTAGATAGATAGATAGACAGATAGATAGATAGACAGATAGATAGACAGATAGATAGATAGATAGATGGATGGATAGATAGATAGATGATACTCAAGGTGTATCTAATGCACAACATGCACCTGGTGAACATGCTTCACTGATAGATTGATCGATAGATGATAAATGAGCCATAGGAGCGAGGAGCTCTAGGAGCCAGGAGCCATAGAAGCCACCAGGAGCCACCAGGAGCCGCAAAAGCCACCAGGAGCCACAAGGAGCCGCAGAAGCCACCAGGAGCCACCAGGAGCCACCAGGAGCCACAGAAGCCACCAGGAGAGGAGGAAAAAAAAAAATACCAAAAAAAAAACAAATTAAATTACCCTCCTATATATATATGTATATATATATATATGTGTATGTAGATATAGATATAGAGAGATATATATAGAAATATAAAGAGATATTTAGAGATATAGATATATAGATAATTATAAAGATATATAGATATATAGATATATAGATACAGCCATAGATGCAGATATAGATACAGATATAGATAGATATAGATAGATATAGATAGATATAAATAGATATAGATAGATATAGATAGATATAGATAGATATAGATAGATATAGATATGTAGATAAAGACAGATATGGATAGATGTAGATAGATATAGATGGATATAGATAGATATAGATAGACATAGATAGATACAGATAGATATAGATAGATATTGATAGATATAGCTAGAAATAGATAGATACAGATAGATATAGATAGATATAGATAGATATAGATAGATATAGATAGATAGATATAGATAGATATAGATAGATATAGATAGATATAGATAGATATAGATATGTAGATAAAGACAGATATGGATAGATGTAGATAGATATAGATGGATATAGATAGATATAGATAGACATAGATAGATACAGATAGATATAGATAGATATTGATAGATATAGCTAGAAATAGATAGATACAGATAGATATAGATAGATATAGATAGATATAGATAGATATAGATAGATAGATATAGATAGATATAGATAGATACAGATAGATATAGATAGATATAGATAGATATAGATAGATATAGATAGATATAGATAGATATAGATAGATAGATATAGATAGATATAGATAGATATAGATAGATATAGATAGATATAGATAGATATAGATAGAATCAGGTAGATAGATAGTTAGATAGATAGATCGATCGATCGATAGATAGATAGATAGATGATACCCAAGGTGTATCTAATGCACAACATGCACCTGGGGAACATGCTTCACTGATAGATTGATCGATAGATGATAAATGAGCCATAGGAGCCAGGAGCTCTAGGAGCCATAGGAGCCATAGACGCCACAGAAGCCGCAGGAGCCACCAGGAGCCACCAGGAGCCACCAGGAGCCACCAGGAGCCACCAGGAGCCACCAGGAGCCACCAGGAGCCACCAGGAGCCAGGACCGTAGAAGCCACAGCAGCCACGAAGCCACAGAAGCCACAAAAGCCACAGAAGCCACCAGGAGCCAGGACCAAAAAAAACAAAAATTGCCCCAAAAAAAAA
>CAMXCT020002239.1:74994-86495 GCA_947184155.2 Cladocopium goreaui | reverse complement strand
ATAGTTAGATAGATAGATAGATCGATCGATCGATCGATCGATAGATAGATAGATAGATAGATGATACCCAAGGTGTATCTAATGCACAACATGCACCTGGTGAACATGCTTCACTGATAGATTGATCGATAGATGATAAATGAGCCATAGGAGCCAGGAGCTCTAGGAGCCATAGGAGCCATAGACGCCACAGAAGCCGCAGGAGCCACCAGGAGCCACCAGGAGCCACCAGGAGCCACCAGGAGCCACCAGGAGCCACCAGGAGCCACCAGGAGCCACCAGGGCCACCAGGAGCCACCGGAGCCACCAGGAGCCACCAGGAGCCACCAGGAGCCACCAGGAGCCACCAGGAGCCACCAGGAGCCACCAGGAGCCACCAGGAGCCACCAGGAGCCACCAGGAGCCAGGACCAAAAAAAAAATGCCAAAAAAAAATACCCCTCCAATGTAAAGTGTGGAGTGTAAGTGTGACGTGTGGAGTGGAAAGTGTAGAGTGAAGAGTCAAGAGTGCCAAGTGTCAAGTGCAAAGTGTAAAATGTAAAGTGTACAGTGTAGAGTGTAGAGTGTGGGGCGTCGAGTGTACAGTGTTAAAGTGTACAGTGCACAGTGTAAAGTGTAGAGTGTGGAGTGCGAAGCGTAAACTATAGTGTATGGAGTGGTGTGGAGTGTCAAGTGTCAAGTGCAAAGTGTAAAGTGTAGAGTCTAGAGTGTGGAGTGTGGAGTGTAAAGTGTAGAGTGTCAAGTGTAAAGTGGGAAGTGGGAAGTGTAAAGTGCACAGTATAAATTGTAGAGTGTAGAGTGTGAAGTGTGTAGAGTGCAGAGCGGGTGACAAATGCAAAGTGTAGTGTGGAGTGTGGAGTGTCAAATGTAAAGTGGGAGTGCAGAGTGTAGGGTGTCAAGTGCAGAGTGTGGAAGTACAGTGCACAGCGTAAAGTGTAGATTGTGAAGTACAGTGCGCAGTGTGGAGTTTCAAGTGTAGAGTGCGGAGTGTGGAGTGTAAAGTGCAATGAGTGAAGCGTGAAGTGTAAAGTGCGAAGTGTGGAGTGTCAAGTGTAAAGTACGAAGTGTAAAGTGTAAAATGTAGAGTGTCCCGAATACTGCGCTTGCCAAGCGAAAAAAAACATTCCACACACAAAGCGTCTTAACCAAACGCTGCGCCTGCCACGCAAAATGACACCCCCACGATGTCCCACGCCTGCTACGCAATTTGCATGTTGCCACCACTTCAAGCAACCCTGACAATGCGGTTTGCCAAAGACACGCAACACAACTCGTCTAAAGTGCTGCACTTGCCACACAAAATGAAGGTGGACACATCCAAAGCGTTGCGTCTGTCACGAAAATCGCCAGTCATCTTCTGAAAACCTTGCAAAAGTATTGCGCCTGTCACACACAAATGGCTTCCGACACTTTTTCAGACACGTGAGAATGTCACGCGTCCAAACGCCTGCCACGCAAAACGACATTAGAACCTGTTTTGAACCCTTCGAAAATTAGAGGTTTTGCAGCTTCCCTCATAGGCACGGCGACGTCACAAGAAAACCAGAGAATCGAGACGGGGCATCTTGGAGCCTCAAGAAGAGCGTTTCGTGCGAGACTTCCTCAAAATCGACGTTTTCCCACGAATTGTCTCATGAGCCCGAAAGCCTACCTCAAAATCAAAATCGATGTTTCGTGCGAGGCTTCCGTTACAGTAATCCGCCGACCCCTGCCGCTAGCAGGGGGAGCGCGTCAGAGGAGGCCTTGCTAGCAACAAGGACGAAAAGAGAAAATAGTGACGTTTGGCACTCTGGGCTGCCGGCCTCCGGACCGATCCGTCCTTCACTGCCATGGTGTTTTGGCGCTGCCGGAGGGCCCTGTGACCGGAGCTGTGCAGGACGCAAGCAAGCTGCAAGGGGACACGAGCAAGTTCGCAGTTGGCAGTGCAGAAAAGCAGGCAAAGTCAAGGTTTGGAGCTAGTTTCTAGTCACTCCAGAAGGTGACGTTAGGAACTCTGGGCTGCCGGCCTCGGGCCCGATCCGCCCTTCACTGCCATGGTGTTTTAACCCTGGAGGGGGGGTCCTTTGACCGGAGCTGTGCAAGATGCAAGCCAGCTGCAAGCGGACGCAGGCAAGTTGGGAGGTGCAGTGCAGAAAAGCAGGCAAAGTCAAGGTTTGGAGCGAGTTTCTAGTCACTTCAGAAGGTGACGTTAGGAACTCTGGGCTGCCGGCCTCGGGCCCGATCCGTCCTTCACTGCCATTGTGTTTTAGCCCTGCGTCAAAGTTTGGAGCTAGTTTCTAGTCACTTGAGAAGGTGACGTTAGGAACTCTGGGCTGCCGGCCTCGGGCCCAATCCGTCCTTCACTGCCATGGTGTTTTAGCCCTGCGAGGTGGTCCTCTGACCGGAGCTGTGCAGGACGCAAGCCAGCTGCAAGAGGACGCAGGCAAGGTAGGAGGTGGGAGCGCAGGAACGCAAGCAAATGGAAGGTTTGCAGCTAGTTTCTAGGACCGTGTAGAAAGCAACTTTTGCCCCTCTCGGCTGTTGGCCGCGGGCCTGATCCGTCCTTCACTGCCATGGTGTTTTGACCCTGCAGGGGGATCCTTTGACCGGAGCTGTGGAGGACGCAGGCCAGCTGCAAGAGGACACGAGCAAGTTCGCAGTTGGCAGTGCAGAAAAGCAGGCAAAGTCAAAGTTTGGAGCTAGTTTCTAGTCATTTCAGAAGGTGATTTAGGAACTCTGGGCTGCCGGCCTCGGGCCCGATCCGCCCTTCACTGCCATGGTGTTTTAGCCCTGCGAGGGGGCCCTTTGACCGGAGCTGTGGAGGACGCAAGCCAGCTGCAAGAGGACACGAGCAAGTTCGCACTTGGCAGTGCAGAAAAGCAGGCAAAGTCAAAGTTTGGAGCTAGTTTCTAGTCACTTCAGAAGGTGACGTTAGGAACTCTGGGCTGCCGGCCTCGGGCCCGATCCGTCCTTCACTGCCATGGTGTTTTAGCCCTGCGGAGGGGCCCTTTGACCGGAGCTGTGGAGGACGCAAGCGAGCTGCAAGAGGACACGAGCAAGTTCGCAGTTGGCAGTGCAGAAAAGCAGGCAAAGTCAAGGTTTGGAGCTAGTTTCTAGTCACTCCAGAAGGTGACGTTAGGAACTCTGGGCTGCCGGCCTCGGGCCCGATCCGTCCTTCACTGCCATGGTGGGTGTGGTTAAGCAAGGCCCAAAAAGGGCAGCCTGCGCCCGTGCACTGAGGCTGGGATCTGAGAGAGCGACAAGAGCTTTCGTGACGACCGGCACAGTCTGATTGAGAGGAGCAAAGGCGACGCCCGTGGTGCCAGCTGCAAGAGGGGAGCCCAGCAAAGGAAGAGGGGTTTCGCATACGGACTTGGCCAGTGCAGAAGGGTCCGATAAGAAGAAGACACTCCCGTCGAGATAACACACCCGGAACGAGATGAGGGCAGTAGTCCCGGCAGGCAAATTCAAAAGTTTTGATCTTCATTTTCTATATTACACTCCGAAGGTGACTTTAGTAAACATAGCGACGGTCCGTGGGGTCTGAAAACGGAGTGGGAGTGGGCGACGCGGTTGTTCGCCATTACAGTCGTCGGAGCGGGCAAGTCAGAATCACTACCTCACCGACGTGGGGTGCCATGGTGTTTTAGCCCTGCGAGGGGGTCCTTTGACCGGAGCTGTGCAGGACGCAAGCCAGCTGCAAGAGGACGCAGGCAAGTTAGGAGATGGGAGCGCAGGAAGGCAAGCAAATGGAAGGTTTGCAGCTAGTCTTTTGCCTCTCTGGGCTGTTGGCCGCGGGCCCGATCCGTCCTTCACTGCCATGGTGTTTTAGCCCTAGGAAGGAGCCCTTTGACCGGAGCTGTGGAGCTGCAACAGGACACGAGCAAGTTCGCAGTTGGCAGTGCAGAAAAGCAGGCAAAGTCAAGGTTTGGAGCTAGTTTCTAGTCACTCCAGAAGGTGACGTTAGGAACTCTGGGCTGCCGGCCTCGGGCCCGATCCGTCCTTCACTGCCATGGTGTTATTAGAGGCCCTCGAGGGGGCCCTTTGACACCGAAGCAGTGGAGGAACGCAAAAGCCCGCTGCAAGAGTAACGAGCAATTTCGACAATTTTGGGCAGTTCAGAAAAGCAGGCAAGTCAAAGTTGGAGCTATTTCTATTTCACTTTCAGAAGGTGAACGTTAGGAACTCCTGGGCTGCCGGCCTCGGTGCCCGATCGTCCTTCACTGCAATGGTTTTTAGGCCCTGCGAGGGCCCTTTGCCGGAGCCTGGGGAGACGCCAGCCAGCTGCAAGAGGACACGAGCAAGTTCGCACTTGGCAGTGCAGAAAAGCATGCAAAAGTCCAAAGTTGAGCTATTTTCTGTTTTTTCCAAACGCAAAGGTGACGTTAGGAACTCTGGGCTGCCGGCCTCGGGCCCGATCCGTCCTTCACTGCCATGGTGTTTTAGCCCTGCGAGGGGGCCCTTTGACCGGAGCTGTGGAGGACGCAAGCCAGCTGCAAGAGGACACGAGCAAGTTCGCACTTGGCAGTGCAGAAAAGCAGGCAAAGTCAAAGTTCGGAGCTAGTTTCTAGTCACTTCAGAAGGTGACGTTAGGAACTCTGGGCTGCCGGCCTCGGGCCCGATCCGTCCTTCACTGCCATGGTGTTTTAGCCCTGCGAGGGGGCCCTTTGACCGGAGCTGTGGAGGACGCCAGCCAGCTGCGAGAGGACACGAGCAAGTTCGCACTTGGCAGTGCAGAAAAGCAGGCAAAGCTGCCGGCCTCGGGCCCAATCCGTCCTTCACTGCCATGGTGTTTTAGCCCTGCGAAGGGGTCCTTTGACCGGAGCTGTGCAGGACGCAAGCCAGCTGCAAGAGGACGCAGGCTGGGAGCGCAGGAAGGCAAGCAAATGGAAGCTCTCTGGGCTGTTGGCCGCGGGCCCGATCTGTCCTTCACTGCCATGGTGTTTTAGCCCTGCCGGGGGTTCCTTTGACCGGAGCTGTGCAGGACGCAAGCCAGCTGCAAGAGGACGCGGGCAAGTCAGGAGGTGGCAGTGCAAGAAGGCAAGCAAATATCAGGTTTGCAGCTAGTTTCTAGGCCGTGGTGTTTAAGCCCTGCGGGGGGGTCCTTTGACCGGAGCTGTGCAGGATGCAAGTTAGCTGCAAGATGACACTCCATGACACTACTCTCCACTACACTCCACTACATTACACTACACTACATGACACTACTCTCCACTACACTCCACTACATTACACTAAACTACGCTACCTTCCACTACACTAAATTACGCTACACTACACTCCACTACACTACAACAACAACTGCACAACTACACTCCACTACACTGCACTACACCCCACTACACTAAATTACACTACACTACACTACATACTACATTACACTACACTACGCTACACTCCCCTACGCTACACTACATTACATTACACTACACTCCATCACACAACACTACACTACATTCCACTACACGACACTACATTCCACTACGCTACACTACACTACACTACATTCCACTACGCTACACTACACTACACTAACTACAACTAACCTACAACAACAACTACAACTACAACTACAATACTACATTTACACTACACTACACTGTACTATACTAATTACACTACACTACACCAGACTCCACTACACTACACTGAATGACACTGCACCACAGATAGACAGGTAGACAGATAGACAGATAGATATAAATAGATAGACAGACAGACAGGTAGACAGATAGCCAGATAGATCGATAGATAGACAGATAGACAGGTAGACGCCCATGTTGATCTCTCCATCTATCTATCTATCTATCTATCTAGCTATCTATGCATCTATCTCTCTGTACGTTATCTGTCTGTTCATTTATCTATCTGCACGTATGTACATAAGACTTGGATAGACAGCTGTTCTCTCTGTCTCTCTCTGAAAGAATAGTCACTGACACAGCTGGTGGTCCAGTCCTAGGTCTTAGTCTACATGCCCTCCCTTTCCTCTAAGCCACTTGCTCAGTTTGACTCCACTCCGAGCCTTTTGTCAAGCTGCTTCACAACTAGAAATGGCCACACACGCATCGAACACCATGTGCTTTTTGTTCAGCGACAGGGCCATGCCAACCTAGCCTCTCTCTATCTCTCTACAGGCTTGGAAGATACAAGAAGTCATTGACATGTGTTGATGCACTGTTTCAGCTGCCAAGATGCGCAACAAATATGAGATGATGAAATGTGATGTTGATTGTAAGGTCGAATAATGCATTGAATCAGTTTGGTATTTTCACTGGTGCTTTGATGTGTTCTCATACCCTTTTCAGAGGCACTGCTATACGCATTTATATACTATGATTTTGTTATAGATTTTAATGGTAAAAAAAATGATTTTTACGCAACAGAGGCAGGCATGACCCTCCAGTGTCCAGGGGTCGGCGGCAGAGGGCGTAGCCCTTTAATTTTCATCACATGTCACAAAATGCCAAGCCTGCCACAGAATCTGCGCGTTGTCACCACTTGAGGTAGCCGGCACAATGCAATCTGCAAAAAGCACGTAACACAACACGTCTGACGCGCTGCATGCTGGAGGTCTCCAAAGCGCGTGCCTCCCAAGAAAATGGACGTCATTTTGTGAAAACGATGCAAAAATATTGCGCCTGTCACACATGACGCCCTTTTGACACGTTATGAAACATGCTTTAATGTCACGAAGCGCCACGCCTGCCACCCGAAACGAAGTTACGCAACGTTTGAAACCTCCACTTTTGCAGCACTCCCCATAGGCACGGCCACAGCGCAATCATCGCGGACAGTTGCCCACGGGTGCAAAGGGTCGCCGACAGTTGTGGTCGCAGAAGGAGCGTCGAGCCGACACAGGTCAACCCCCAGACCCCCAAAGTAAAACGAGAACCCCTCGCAACACATTCGGGAAAAATACCCAAAGGAAGCCACAGCGTTCGATTTCTTTACAGTACTGCTTCCTTTACACGCCTGCAAGCCCTCCTCGAGCTACCAAGGCCCCATGGCCACCAAAACTCGCCCTTGCTTACTGCCAATCCAAATGCTGGTGATTCGGAGCAGGCTTTGTAAATGCCAACCCGCATTCAAACTCAAACTCTTATTTCATTCGCGCACCAAAGCGCAGCCTTTTTGGAGGATGGCTGGTTTCACTTAATCACTCTGTCACATGGCGCACAAAAACGCCACAAAGTAAAGTAAGAAGGAAGGAAGGAGTTGATATCACGATACCCAAGCGAGAGCTTTTGCAATCGTTCCGCCTGCACTCCAAATCAAAGATCAAATAACCATTTTCCGCTCTTGCGGAGTTCTGTTTGCCAAGTTGTACGACCAGGCCCGTGCAAGTTTCCTCTGAGTTCTACCAAGAATCATTGACTGTCTTTGGCCCCAGGGAGGCCAGCATGGCAGCATGCTTCCGACCAAGACCCTGAAGGCAAGTCAGCGGCGCCTGCACTCTGGCGCCATAAGATGTGAGATGCTGAGGCCTTTGGGAGATGTGCTAACAAAACTTAAAGAAAACAAAATAATGCACTCACAAAGAATAGAACAAAATGAACTACGAAAAAAAAAACATGGAAGCAATTGATGTTAACGACTGCTCCCTACAGCACTTAAGATCAAAGGAGAAAAACGCATTCCGGGGTAAAGTGCCTTGGCTAGTCGCTTCAGAGGTGCATCTTCATACCTTGGAATATTCAATCAGATCACCTTCGTGAAGTAGACCTATCTTTCATGGAACAGCTCATGATGCACGTGTATAAACTCTCAAAACTTGTCTGGTGTTTCGCTTGCAACCGGCTTCAGCCAAGTGTTTGAAAAAAATGAGTCATACTGAGTTTGTGGCTGTCTTATGACGGCAAAACCGATGTTGAAGGCTGATCTCTCGCAGGCCTTCTTTGCTGTTAGAGAATCTTCCAAAGTCATGATGTGGTTCTGTGCGTTTTCCAGCTGGTATCCAACCTTAGGTCGAGCATTCAGCTGTCCTGCGCGGAAATGCTGTGAAACAGTAGCAGTTCAAATGCATTCTCAAGGCCCGCGCAATGTAGCCAAGAAAAGCTCCGTGCGACACGACGACGATTCTGCGTTCTGAACGCTCCTCGTGCAATGAATCGGGGTAAGTTAAGTTTGCCTATTGCTGGTGGGCTGCAGCATTTGGTTTGAGCCGTTTTTTTGGTGACATATACATGGATTGCAATCTCAATCGGCCCCGCGCCCGGTGCTTCACAAAAACCGTCATATGGGCCCACAATGCGGACAATATCCGCACTCGCATGTATGTGCTGCATGCCTTTTCACAATCTCACAGCGTACTACACATGTAGGCACATTTTGTTCACTATATCTTGCTGCTGCAGGGTAGTTGGATCTTCTGTAAGGCTCTACCATCACAATGACGAAAGTGGCAATGATGGTGGTGAGGGTGATGTTGTTGGTGATGGCAGTGGCAATGGCAATGGCAATCGTGGTGGTGATGATGATGATAATAATGATGGTGGTGGTGGTGGTTGTGGTGATGATGATGATGATGATAACGGGCAGGCAACAATGATTGGTCAACAACATAAGGATGTTGGATGTGGACGAAGATGTGGATGGCAAGGATGACAACTTTGTGTGGACTCGTGCTATTTGGTAAGCTTGTAGAATCTACAGATTCGTGCTGCTCCTGGCATCAGGAACATTGTTACTCTCACGCCTGTACTTCTACATACTGGAGAAGTGGGTGTTGGTCTTTTGCACATTGTCGACTCGTGGGTCATGTCATGTTGACAAACCTCTTGAACCCTAAGTGTCTAAAATCGACTCCCCTCAAGATGCCCCATGCCACCCAAGCACATCTCCTGCAGGAATCGCAAGAAAGTAGCAACACGCAATGCCTCCTCTGGCCGCTCCTCTGTCCACCAATTTTCTGACAAGTCGGCAAAGCCTCTCCAGCCTGGGATCCGACTCGGTGTGCCAATTGGAGACACAGAAAGGGCATAAAGAGATTGAGGCTTGAAAAGTGCTGTCAGGACCGTCGCATCAGTTGTCAATAGGGTTCAAAACAACCGGAAACAGAATGCGCCGAGAGCGCACTGAGGCCATTAATGCAGAAAAGGCCTTGTGCCCAGGGCAGATCACGTCGAACATCATCCAATGGACGACCCTCGTCGCACGTCGCACCAGAGAGATGCTCAGCACACCTTTCCCGGTGGGAAAAAAACATATTGCAAAACACAAAAGAATTCCCCAATGCACTCTGCAAAATATGCGCATCACTATTTATCAATGCATATATGTACACGTATATACATATATATATATATTTATTTATTTATTTATATATATATAATATATATTTATTTATTTATATATTGGCTGAATCCTAATTGCTGTAACAGTAAGCACGAAACAGAGCACGAAAAGGAGCACGGAGGGAGCGAAAAAAAAGCACCAACTAGAGCACGAAAAGTGTCACGGAGGGAGCGAAAAAAAAGCACGAACTAGAGCACGAAAAGTGTCACGGAGGGAGCGAAAAAAAAGCACGAACTAGAGCACGAAAAGTGTCACGGAGGGAGCGAAAAAAAAAGCACGAACTAGAGCACGAAAAGTGTCACGGAGGGAGCGAAAAAAAAGCACGAACTAGAGCACGAAAAGTGTCACGGAGGGAGCGAAAAAAAAGCACGAACTAGAGCACAAAAAGTGTCACGGAGGGAGCGAAAAAAAAGGCACGAACTAAAGCACGAAAAGTGTCACGGAGGGAGCGAAACAAAAAAAAGGCACGAACTAAAGCACGAAAAGTGTCACGGAGGGAGCGAAACAAAAAAAAGCACGAACTAGAGCACGAAAAGTGTCACGGAGGGAGCGGAAAAAAAGCACGAACTAGAGCACGAAAAGTGTCACGGAGGGAGCGAAACAAAAAAAAGGCACGAACTAAAGCACGAAAAGTGTCACGGAGGGAGCGAAAAAAAAGCACGAACTAGAGCACGAAAAGTGTCACGGAGGGAGCGAAAAAAAAAAGCACGAACTAGAGCACGAAAAGTGTCACGGAGGGAGCGAAAAAAAGCACGAACTAAAGCACGAAAAGTGTCACGGAGGGAGCGAAAAAAAAGCACGAACTAGAGCACGAAAAGTGTCACGGAGGGAGCGATAAAAAATAGCTTCCTCAACTTATGAAGAAAATTTGTTTTTTGACTGTTATAGGTATTAGGATCTACCCAATTTATATATATATATGTATATATATACGATTTTGTTTGCACAAAGACTATAAATGGAATCTAAGATTCCATGTGCTACGAACAATTCGTGACATGACAAAGATGGTAAAAGATTTACAAAAAGGGGCTAAGTTCCAGGCCCCGTAGAAAAAACGAGATCTGCTTACAGTCTAGAATGTTATGCAATTGGGCATTTTTTTCTTTGGGAATGAAAATCTGGCAGATTGTTGAAAATTGTTTACCGGAATTAGTTTGCGACAATGTCTGTCAGAGCAAACACAAGCTTGGCACGCAGGCGACACCAGGATCCGCTTATCGTCGGGCTTCAAACCTGGCACTTGGTGCGCATGGCGAATATGGTTGCATTTGCGTATGACAATGGCTTCGTGCTGAACTGTATTTTATGGTCACCGCCGACAATGGGGCTATGGGACCACAGGTAAACCGTTGAGCAGTTGATACTTTTGAACCAACGCAGGGTAGTTGATGCTATGCTACATGGGTTTTGCTGCAGGTGTTTTACACCCACATCAGGCAAGCACGGCCAAGACGAGACGGTAGAAGTTTTGCTACAAATCTCTGCAGATGGGCGGTTTGTTTGGATATGTTTTTGATGGCCTATACATACGCCCTCTATACATGTCCCTTTACAAAGCTCAAGCCTGGAAAACCCAAATCGCACCCTGCTGGAGAGCAATTTACCACGCTACATCCAGCTATGTACAATGCACCAAGTTGAAGCTCCAAGACCAATCCCGGTCCGATGCCCGGCGAGCATCAGGGCGAGCTGAGCTGGATGCAGCGGCTGACAATGCGGGCTGCTCTGGCTCAAGGAAAGGATGTGCTTTTGCTTTTGGAGTTAGCGGCTCAGGTTCGAGGAAGGCCTTGCAATTTGGGATGGGGCATCCACTTGCGTGGGGCTGGCTGCTGCGCGTCTTCATCAGCTTTGCGCTTTTTGGCAATTTGGTTCTGGTTTTTCCCGAGAGCGCCTGCGAAGGGTTCTTCGTAAAAAAGCAGCCGTTGTAATACATCTTCACACCTTCACACCTGCTGATCTACATCTTCACACCCTCACACCTGCTGATCTACATCTTCACACCCTCACATCTGCTGATCTACTCTGCTGATCTACATCTTCACACCCTCACACCTGCAGATCTACATCTTCACACCTTCACACCTGCAGATCTAGATCTTCACACCCTCACATCTGCTGATCTACATCTTCACACCCTCACACCTGCAGATCTACATCTTCACACCTCACACCTGCTGATCTACATCTTCACCCTCACATCTGCTGATCTACATCTTCACACCC
>CAMXCT020002239.1:0-74894 GCA_947184155.2 Cladocopium goreaui | reverse complement strand
GGCCAATCGCCTTCATGAACGCTTTCGTCTGTGTAAAAAGTGTCTGTGTGTAAAAGCCTCTGTGTGTAAAAGCCTCTGTGTGTAAAAGTGTCTGGTGTGTAAAAGCATCTGTGTGTAAAAGCGTCTGTGTGTCAAAGTGTCTGTGTGTAAAAGCGTCTGTGTGTAAAAGCCTCTGTGTGTAAAAGCGTCTGTGTGTAAAAGCGTCTGTGTTTAAAAGTGTCTGTGTGTAAAAGCGTCTGTGTGTAAAACCGTCTGTGTGTAAAACCGTCTGTGTGTAAAAGCCTCTGTGTAAAAGCCTCTGTGTAAAAGCCTCTGTGTGTGAAAGTTTTGTTTTTGTGTAAAATCTTCTGTGTGTAAAAGCTTCTGTGTGTAAAAGCGTCTGTGTGTAAAGGAGTCTGTGTGTAAACGCTTCTGTGTGTGAAAGTGTTTGTGTGTAAAAGGGTCTGTGTGTACAAGCGTCTGTGTGTAAAAGTGTCTGTGTGTAAAAGCTTCTGTGTGTAAAAGCGTTTGTGTGTAAAAGCTTTTGCGCGTGTAAAAGTGTCTGTGTGTAAAAGCGTCTGTGTGTAAAAGCGTCTGTGTGTAAAAGCGTCTGTGTATAAAAGAGTCTGTGTGTAAAAGCGTTTGTGCAAAAGCGTCTGTGTGTAAAAGTGTCTGTGTGTAAAAGCGTCTGTGTGTAAAAGCCTCTTTGTGTAAAAGTGTCTGTGTGTAAAAGTGTCTGTGTGTAAAAGTTTCCGTGTGTAAAAGCCTCTGTGTGTAAAGGAGTCTGTGTGTAAAAGTGTCTGTGTGTAAAAGTGTCTGTGTGTAAAAGCGTTTGTGTGTAAAAACGTCTGTGTGTAAGAGTGTCTGTGTGTAAAAGCGTCTGGGTGTAAAAGCTTCTGTGTGTACAAGCTTCTGTGTGTAAAAGCGTCTGTGTGTAAAGGAGTCTCTGTGTAAAGGCTTCTGTGTGTAAAAGCCTGTGTGTGTGAAAGTGTTTGTGTGTAAAAGCGTCTGTGCGTAAAAGTCTCTGTGCAAGCGTCTGTGTGTAAAAGCCTCTGTGTGTGTGTAAAAGAAAAGCGTGTGTGTGTGTGTGCGTTTGTGTGTAAAAGCTTCTGTGGGTAAAAGTGTCTGTGTGTAAAAGTCTCTGTGTAAAAGCTTCTGTGTGTAAGAGCGTCTGTGTGTAAAGGAGTCTGTGTGTAAAAGCTTCTGTGTGTAAAAGCGTCTGTGTGTAAAGGAGTCTGTGTGTAAAAGCGTCTGTGTGTAAAGGAGTCTGTGTGTAAAAGCTTCTGTGTAAGAGCGTCTGTGTGTAAAAGCTTCTGTGTGTAACAGCTTCTTTGTGTAAAAGCGTCTGTGTGTAAAGGAGTCTTTGTCTAAAAGTGTCTGTGTGTAAAAGCGTCTGTGTGTAAAAGCGTCTGTGTGTAAAAGCTTCTGTGTGTAAAAGTGTCTGTGTAAAAGTGTCTGTGTGTAAAAGCCTCTGTGTGTAAAAGCGTCTGTGTGTAAAAGCCTATGCAAGCCTCTGTGTAAAAGCGTCTGTGTGTAAAAGCGCCTGTGTGTAAAAGCGTCTGTGTGTAAAAGCCTCTGTGTGTAAAAGCTTCTGTGTGTAAAAGCGTCTGTGTGTAAAAGCGTCTGTGTGTAAAAGCGTCTGTGTGTAAAAGCGTCTGTGTGAAAAAGACTGTGTGCAAAAGCGTCTGTGTGTAAAAGCGTCTGTGTGTCAAAGCGTCTGTGTGTAAAAGCGTCTGTGTGTAAAAGCGTCTGTGTGTAAAGGAGTCTGTGTGTAAAAGCTTCTGTGTGTAAAAGCCTCTGTGTGTGAAAGCGTTTGTGTGTAAAAGTGTCTGTGTGTAAAAGCGTCTGTGTGTAAAAGCGTCTGTGTGTAAAAGCGTCTGTGTGTAAAAGCTTCTGTGTGTAAAAGCGTCTGTGTGTAAAGGAGTCTGTGTAAAAGCTTCTGTGTGTAAAAAGCGTCTGTGTGTAAAAGCGTCTGTGTGTAAAAGTGTCTGTGTGTAAAAGTCTCTGTGTAAAAGCCTCTGTGTGTAAAAGCGTCTGTGTGTAAAAGTGTCTGTGTGTAAAAGCTTCTGTGTGTAAAGGGTCTGTGTGTAAAGGAGTCTGTGTGTAAAAGCTCCTGTGTGCAAAAGCGTCTTTGTGTAAAAGCGTTTGTGTGTAAAAGCGTCTGTGTGTAAAAGTCTCTGTGTAAGCGTCTGTGTGTAAAAGCCTCTGTGTGTGAAAGTGTGTGCGTGTACTAGAAAAGTGTGTGTGTGTTTGTATGTGTGTGTGTGGGTGTAAAAGCTTCTGTGTGTAAAAGTCTCTGTGTAAGCGTCTGTGTGTAAAAGCCTCTGTGTGTGAAAGTGTGCGTGTGTGTGTAGAAGAAAAGCGTGTGTGTGTGTGTGTAAAAGCTTCTGTGGGTAAAAGTGTCGGTGTGTAAAAGTGTCTGTGTGTAAAAGCGTCTGTGTGTAAAAGCGTCTGTGTGTAAAAGCCTCTGTGTGTAAAAGCGTCTGTGTGTAAAAGCGTTTGTGTGTGAAAGTGTGTGTGTGTGTAAAAGCATCTGCGTGTAAAAGCGTTTGTGTGTAAAAGCCTCTGTGTATGACACAGATTATTTCATTTTATTATGGAAAATCCCACATAAATGGCCCAAAAAAGCTCGGTACCATGATGCCGTGCATGACACATGTTATTTCATTTTAGTACGGAAAATCCCACATAAATGGCCCAAAAAAGCTCGGTACCATGATGCTGTGTATGACACATGTTATTCATTTTATTATGGAAAATCCCACATAAATGGCCCAAAAAAGATCGGTACCATGATGCTGTAAATGACACATGTGACAATACTTCACTAGTGAAATGTCTGCAAACGTTTGTAACAGAGCTCGATGCCATCATGTGCTTGATGTCAAAAACAGAACAGTTTGAGTCAGGACCAAAAAATGTCATATAGAGACACTCTTCAAAAGCTTCTGTGTGTAAAAGCCTCTGTGTATGAAAGTGTGTGTGTGTGTGTAAAAGCATCTGCGTGTAAAAGCCTCTGTGTGTAAAAGCGTCTGTGTGTAAAAGCGTTTGTGTGTGAAAGTGTGTGTGTGTGTGTAAAAGCATCTGCATGTAAAAGCGTTTGTGTGTAAAAGCCTCTGTGTATGACACAGGTTATTTCATTTTATTTTGGAAAATCCCACATAAATGGCCCAAAAAAGCTCGGTACCATGATGCCGTGTATGACACATGCTATTTCATTTTATTATGGAAAATCCCACATAAATGGCCCAAAAAAGATCGGTACCATGATACTGTAAATCACACATATGACAAGACTTCACTAGTGAAATGTCTGCAAACGTTTGCACAAAAACAGGTCCAATACCATAATGCAGTAAATGACACGCGTTATCTCATTTTATTCTGGGAATATCCCACAGAAACTATCAAAAAAGCTCGGTACCATGATGCCGTGTACGACACATGTCATTTCATTTTAGTACGGAAAATCCCACATAAATGGCCCAAAAAAGCTCGGTACCATGATGCTGTGTATGACACATGTTATTTCATTTTATTATGGAAAATCCCACATAAATGGCCCAAAAAAGATCGGTACCATGATGCTGTAAATGACACATGTGACAATACTTCACTAGTGAAATGTCTGCAAACGTTTGCAACAGAGCTCGATGCCATCATGTGCTTGGTGTCAAAAACAGAACAGTTTGAGTTCAGGACCATAAAATGTCATATAGAGACACTCTTCAAAAGCTTCTGTGTGTAAAAGCCTCTGTGTATGAAAGTGTGTGTGTGTGTGTAAAAGCGTCTGCGTGTAAAAGCGTCTGTGTGTAAAAGCGTCTGTGTGTAAAAGGGTCTGTGTGTAAAAGGGTCTGTGTGTAAAAGCGTTTGTGTGTAAAAGTGTCTGTGTGTAAAGGCTTCTGTGTGTAAAAGCATCTGCGTGAAAAAGCGCCTGTGTGCACAAGCGTCTGCATGTAAAAGTGTCTGTGTGTAAAAGCGTCTGTGTGTAAAAGCCTCTGTGTGTAAACGCGTCTGTGAAAGTGTTTCTGTGTAAAAGTGTCTGTGTGTAATTTCACAACTTTCCCCTCCATAGCTCATATAAAATTCACCATTCATTCACCGACTATTTTTTACGACTACCATACTCAGAGCTGCTTGAAGGACGTGTTTTTCGCTCTCGGGCCAACCGTCGTCTAGTTCTTTGCATTCAATGTTCTGGGCGGCCAGAGGACGATTCTGTTCATAGATGTCTTCAAAGAAGTTTACTGTGTCGGTCTCTGGGGTTTGCACAACACTTTTCCATGGCAAGAAACTTCTGTGAGAGCGGTCTTTCTTGATGTACTGGATTCGGAAAACAGGTAACGGCTGAACATGAACCCCCAGACTTTTTGTCCATTTGACGTGGTACTCATGGGCAAATCCCTCAACGCCCAAAGGCGGGCTGAAGAGTGCAAGCTTGGTCAACAGGTGCTCATATTTGGCATTGGCGGCGACGCCAGCTGATGCTGCTGACGGGCGAGTGGAAGATTGGGCAGACGCTCAAAGGCCAACATATCTGCACGGATGCAATCTGCAAGTCCTTTGCCTTCTTCATAGACACGGTCACAACAGGTTGCATCTGAACGGCATCGGTCCCCGACACCCTCGTAGTGCAACGCCTTTGCCCTTCTGAGTTTGTCCTTGGCGTCTTAAAGGAAATGAATCCCAAACCTTGCGCTCAATGAGCTTGGTCCGGCAGTTCCGCTGATGCTTGACAGTACCAGATTCGTCCACAGGCAGATTTTCAAACCCGCAAATGGTGCAGACCTGTTGAATGGCTCCTCCTGTTTTGGAGCTCAGTAAACACGGCGCACCCTTCGCTCTTCTTCTGCTGTGCTGTCAACTGTCACTGTTGCTTGGTCTTTTTTGTGGGCGGCAGTGACCTGAGCTGGGTGAGGTTTCATCGCCGAGATCTCAATCACCAGTTCACGGAGGCAGGAGCATTTCCGGATGCGTCTGTCTGCCAAGTGCTGGGCTCGATATTGCCATCGATGACTGAGACAATAAACTGGCTGGGTATGCTTTCTGCCATCAAGAGACCCTCCATCTTGGTTTTCATAAAACAAAATTAAAGGACCGGATAACCCCACAAGGCAACTTCTTCCAATAATGAGCGCGCGAAAGGTTGTAGCAGGGACGGAGAAGGAAGGAAAGGCAAAGGAGGTGGTGAAGGATCGAAAAGTTAAAACAGTTGTGTGTGGCAAAGTCGAATGTGAAAGATGGTGTGTGACGAAGGAAGATGGTGTGTAGGTGTGTGACAAAGCAGTGTGTGAAATATGGTGTGTGTGAAAGTTGTGTGTGAAAGAGAGCGTGTGACAAAGTTGTGTGTGAAAGATGGTGTGTGACAAAGTGGTGTGTGAAAGATGGTGTGGCGAAAGATGATGTGTGACAAAGTTGTGTGCGAAAGATGGTGTGGTGAAAGATGGTGTGTGACAAAGTTATGAGTGAAAGATGGTGTGGTGAAAGATGGTGTGTGACAAAGTGGTGTGTGAAGGATGGTGTGGTGAAAGATGGTGTGTGAAAGATGGAGTGTTACAAAGATGGTGCGTAAAAGAGGGTGTGTCAAAGATGGTGTGTGACAAAGTGGTGTGTGAAAGATGGTGTGTCAAAGATAGTGTGTGACAAAGTTGTGTGTGAAAAATAGCGTGGTGACAAAGTGGTGTGTGGAAGAGGGTGTGGTGAAAGATGGTGTGTGACAAAGTGGTGTGTGAAAGATGGTGTGTGTGACAAAGTGGTGTGTGAAAGAGGGTGTGTCAAAGATCGGCGTCACGCGACCAGGGCGCGCCCAAACCAGACCCAAGCGCGCCACCCACTGCCATGAGTGCCACGCCTGCCACGCAAAACGCTTGTGGATGTGAGATTGTGCCACGCCTGCCACGTGAAGCGAAGGTGGATGTGAGTTTGTGCCACGCCTGCCACGCAAAACGAAGGTGGATGTGAGTTTGTGCCACGCCTGCCACGCGAAACGATGGTGGATGTGAGTTTGTGCCACGCCTGCCACGCAAAATGGCGCGGCGTCACGCGCGACCAGGGCGCGCCCAAACCAGACCCAAGCACGCCACCCACTGCCATGAGTGCCACGCCTGCCACGCGAAACGAAGGTGGCTGTGAGTTTGCACCACGCTGCCACGCGAAACGAGGGTGGATGTGAGTTTGTGCCAGGCCTGCCACGCAAAATGGCGCGGTGTCACGCGCGACCAGGGCGCGCCCAAACCAGACCCAAGCGCGCCACCCACTGCCATGAGTGCCACGCCTGCCGCGCAAAACGCTTGTGGATGTGAGATTGTGCCACGCCTGCCACGCGAAGCGAAGGTGGATGTGAGTTTGTGCCACGCCTGCCACGCGAAACGAAGGTGGATGTGAGTTTGTGCCACGCCTGCCACGCGAAACAATGGTGGATGTGAG
Source organism: Cladocopium goreaui (assembly GCA_947184155.2). Taxonomy (NCBI): domain Eukaryota; class Dinophyceae; order Suessiales; family Symbiodiniaceae; genus Cladocopium; species Cladocopium goreaui. The sequence goes on along the minus strand of CAMXCT020002239.1, from coordinate 68,489 downwards.
TTTGTGCCACGCCTGCCACGCAAAATGGCGCAGCGTCACGCGCGACCAGGGCGCGCCCAAACCAGACCCAAGCGCGCCACCCACTGCCATGAGCGCCACGCCTGCCACGCAAAACGCTTGTGGATGTGAGATTGTGCCACGCCTGCCACGCGAAGCGCCTGCCACACAGAAGTTATTGTATGTTAAGTTTGTGTGTGTGAAGTTATTGTATGTTAAGTTTGTGTGTGTGGAGTGTGTGTGTGTGTGTGTGAAGTTATTGTATGTGAAATTATTGTATGTTAAGTTTGTGTGTTTGTGTGTGTGTGAAGTTATTGTATATTAAGTTTGTGTGTGTGAAGTTTGTGTGTGTGTGTGAAGTTATTGTATGTGAAATTATTGTATGTTAAGTTTGTGTGTGTTAAGTTTGTGTGTGTGAAGTTATTGTATGTTAAGTTTGTGTGTGTGTGAAGTTATTGTATGTTAAGTTATTGTATGTTAAGTTATTGTATGTGAAGAGTCGGGAGGCGTGAGATTGTGCCACGCCTGCCACGCGAAGCGCCTTTAAGTTTGTGTGTGTGAAGTTATTGTATGTTAAGTTTGTGTGCGCGTGAAGTTATTGTATGTGAAGTTATTGTATGTTAAGTTATTGTATGTGAAGAGGTGGGAGGCGGGAGGAGGCGGAGCAGACCCGGGATACAGAATCAAAAAACTAGCCAATGCTACCTTCACTTCGGCAAAGCACTTGCCTCTCGATCCGCTCCTGTACCTATCTGCCCCATACCTCTTCTAGGAAGAATAGAAGAGTGCTTGGCAGGAATTCACGGTATCCCCTCCACCTTCCAGTGGCTGCGCATGGTGCGTGCGACCTTTGGCACGTCACTCAGAGGTCATAGAGCAAATGACAGCAAATGAGTACACCTGCAAATTTCAGGATTGAAATTTAAAACTGCAGGACATCTGGACGGCGGGTGCATACAACGCCATACAACCCTCCTGCCTGGCAGAGTGAACCTGAATTGCGCGGATTTTAAAAGGAACCAAATCGGCGTCGAGTGTATTTTGCGAAGGATTGTCACCAATGCCGTCGCACAAAAGCTCAAAGCGGCTTTTTCCAAACTTGTCCTCCTTCATTGCAGTGCCCACTAGATTCTTAACGTTGCATCGGACATCTGGCGGCGCTTCTTTGTGTTTGTGGAAGGCTGCTGCGAAATGCACCAAATAAATCCACAGGTCGTGGTCCATTGGAACAGATGCAAAATTCGCGGTGCCACGGCAAACCTTGTTGATGCGAATGCAAACGTTGAGAATGCTTCTGAAGTCTGAAACCTTGCAGAGTTCAAGCTCGTAGCAGGTGCCATTGGTAAGGACTGCCGGCACTTCCAAAGCCTCTGCATTGACAACCATGGTGTACTTGTACCCTTGCAGGTGATCTTACATACGGCCGGACTAATCCCTTGGTTCCTAGCTGCGGCGGGCGCGTTGATGACGACGGCTGATCTGCAATTTGCTCTGGCAGATGCACTGGCGGATGCGCTGGCAGAACTGCTGGCCGATCAAATGCACTGTTTCGGTTGAAGTTGAGATGGAAATCGGTGCTCCTGCGAGCGCAGGCACACCGCTGCCGATGGCTGATGGAGGTGTCTCCGCTGGGGCGGAAAAATGGTTGGATCCAGATTTTGAGGATCGTGGTGGTTCTCAGTGTCCGGCTGCCTCGCTCGCACATCTTCGGCAGTGAAAGGCTTGCCCACTTTCTTGAGGGTTCATCGGGGTTGCTCTTGACCAGTGCTTTTGGCTTCACGATCTCGCGAAGCCTGGTGCTGATGCTGTGTTCACTAAGTGACCTAGGATCGGTCCCCAAATTGACGAAATCCGTAATGGTTGACACAGTTTGTAATGCTGCAGGCATAAACTCACTAAAGGCTAGTTTCCCAGAGTTCCATCAAGTCAAGTCCATGGGGGACAACCTACCATCATGGTCATGCCCTCAGCATCCATGCAACGCATGAACAAAACCCAGAATATCAACTTCAAGTGGTCAAAACGGCTTGGATGTCATCAATTCAATCCACTCAACGTTGGTACAAATCTTGCAAATTGCAGACATTCTCACAAAAGCAAAAGCATTTACCCGGCCAGCGGTTTGGCAACATGCCACTTGAGAGCAGGCGGAGGCGGACGAAAGGTAGTGTAGTGGGAGAGGAGTGGTGTCAAAATGTTGCGTCCCTAAGACGATACACCAAAAACTTTTTTGCGCAGTCTAAGATGATTTTATCCAGAGCATGACTGCATGATACGGTGTCTTGTGCAGCGTGAAATGATGCACGAAAAGGGGTTTATTTGAAACCCCTTTTTAAAACCCCTTGCAGAAACTGTTATTGAGGCTGAAGCAAACCAATATGCTGGACTACAGGGACATCTCCCTCATGGAAAGTGTGCCTCTAATGTGGGGGCCCGTGACCGCGTCACCCGTGGGAATTGAACCCATGACCATTTTCGGGGGGGCCCCCCCCTTATAATTGATATCCAATACATAACGGCGAGAATTCCATGAATTGCACGGGCTGGCCCCCCAATACCCCCTAAGCTTGTGCTGAAGCACGGAGAACTCAGGCAGCTGACGCTACCTTTCGTGATATCACTCATTGGCATCGGCCCGACAAAGGTGGAAGCAGCTTGCAACAACGCGACGTCAGCCTCTGTGCAGGGGCCGAAGTTAGCTTCTGCTGCCGGGAGTCAGGGGGGCCCACCAAACGACTTTGTGCCCAGCATGTTGATCGAATTCTTTTGTTCCGAAGATTCCAAACTTAGCACCCCAGCAAGTCCAGTGAGGGTTGCCATTGCATCAGGGATTACCGCGCAAAAAGACAGTGTACCACAGATAGCTGTCGGCAACGGCCAGCCTTCCAAGTCAAAGCCCGATGTGTAGGAGGCAGTCCATGGGGGAATGTCAATAGCCTGACAGTCAAAGGGCATAACAGAATCAAGGAACAACAGAAACTTTTCACCAAGGTGCTCCATTGTGCATGAGGTCGCAGATGAAGGAACTTTCTCTAAGAATTGCAAGTATTGGGGTTGGCCAACGGTCCGAAAATTTCTCATAGAACATTCCATGTCCATGCACCATTTTGATGGATGTATGTTGGCTGTTGTGGGGAATGACAATCAACCAATGAAGAAAGGTTGGGCCATTGCCGGAAACTTCAAAGAACTATCAGACTTGGAGTCATTTGTTCGCAACGCTTTCCAGAAGCATGATCAAAGTCGTGGCAAAGCCCTGTGAAACTTGTTGAGAACTACACCTTCAAATTGGCTGACATGCTTCATGAGTATTTTTGGGTAGCTGGCTGCGGTGGGACAAGATTTCAAAAGGAACGCCAAACTCGCCTGTCCTGTCAAAATGGCTGACTCGCGTGCCGCAGCCGACCCAACTAGCGGCGATGCAAAGGAACGTTGCATGGTGGAACCGTACCTTTGGAAAAATACTTTTTGTACTTAAATTCGTCATCAGGGTGAAAGCCAAGACACCAGTGACTTTGTCGCAGGTCTCGTCAATGAGTGGACGCCTTTGTCGCCGCCCGTTCTTCTGCAATCGTGATGTGCTTGCGCACTGCCAAGGTTTCACCATTTACCCGAGAGGATGCTCCAGGATGTCGACCCGCCGGCCGAAACGCCAATCCCTCGCACCATCTGAATCTCAGTATCGGACTCAAGCTGCGCCAAGATCATTGGGCGAGGCCTCGCGGAACATTTCAGCAGTCGCAAGCCAGAATATGTGACCGAGTGGGTCCATGAGATGCTGTGCTCGCACCAAATATGGTGACGCTGCTCGCATCAACCTGCACCTCGGTCCCAACGGCCACTGGCCCACCATCATGGCTGACTGCATCCGCCACCTCGGCTGGCTGCAGCCCACGCACCAAGAATTTGGATCGCAACAAGCCGACGTGAGACCGCGATTACGGCATACGCCCGATATTGGATCAAAAACTTTATGGCTCTTCGGGATGAGTTCCTCAAGATGATCTGCATGGCGCTTGTTTCAATTCGGAAGACAACCGGAACCGCCTTGCGAGTTACTGGACAGCTGCCATGTTCCTCCTGGACATGGGCTGGGATCTTTGGAAAATGTCCATCCAGCTGGCATCATTGCGGCAGCGTTCTTTCGACCATGTCAAGAGGAACTTCAACTTCATCTTCGAGAATAGCTCACAAAGCTTTCACGAGAAAGTGCAGCGCGACTCTACAGACCATTTTGTCGCACGGGATGCGAGGCTTTTTATCTCAATCTTACTCGCTACAGGCTGGAGCTTTCTTGGCTTTTCCTCCTCACTAAGAGTCGGTCTTGCAATCTGGGCATCAGCAAATGGTGTTGGCACTTCTTTCAGGCATGATGGGCTGAGGTGCGACACCCGCTTTTGACTTGAAGGGATGATCTACCCCCCTGAACTTGGCAGCTTTGTCCTTCTTTGCCTCGCGTTTGTCGCGATGAGGTCCTGGTCTGGCTTTGCTTTCATTGCAAACTGCTTGAACTTGTCCGGTCCATCTTGTCCACAACCGATTTTTCGGGCCCAAAACTCATGTGTTTGTGCAATGGATGTTTACCAATCACCTGTGAATACATGGTAGGCCCCGTGGTTGTTCCCATCGGTGATGCTAGGACAACTTTTTGAATGTGAGCTTCTTGTCGAAGAAAGTAATGCGACTTCAATTTGAACGACTCCTTTCCCCCGTCATCACCCGGCACAACTTCTTACGGGGTTGGCAATGGTGTCTAATCCATGCTTTACTGACTTCCTCATGCTCCCTCCCACCAGTCTTGTGTTCTATTCTGCGCAGCGGCTGACGTTTTGGGTTCGACTGCCAAGGCGAATGGGCGAGCATTCCGAGGTCTGTCTGAACAACTCTTGGCTTCATCTTTGACATGGTTCTTCCAATTTCGATGGGATTCTGGAGCGGGCATGTTATTCAGCTTAATGACTTCGACCTCCTTAATCTTTCTGGCTTATAGTATTCATCCCTTTGGGGCAAGGCTTTCACCAACTCAATCCACTCAGTGGCGCCCATCAATTGCTGTTGCTTACCAGCACCCTTTGGGGAATCATGTGGGGACCTCCCAACGGCTTCAGTTGGATTGTAGTGCTGTGTGTTGGGCTCGGCAATTGGCTCGCCAGCTTCGTCACCTGCGGATTCCATTCGGAACTCGCGTGCTGATCTGAAAGACTTGCACACCGTCGCCCTGGCTTAGCCTTTTGGACGGATGCATCGGCTGCAGTGGTGGGACGTACCTTAGTAAGATGATCCAACTTTTCCTGCACATCGCCGATTGGGTCCTGGATGCCAAGGCTCTGCCTGCGCAGCGGCTTAGTTGAGTTTCTCGTTTGTTTCCGTTTTGTATTTTTCAAATTCTACCTTCAACTGAATGAATGTAGCCTTGTCGACAGCAAGTTGATCATCAAACTGCTTCCTAGCTTCCTGCGTGGCCTTTTGGACGTGATCTACGGTCTTTGCCAAGAAGCCTCGAACCCCTGAATGATCCTTTTCTTCTCCTGGTCAATCCTCAGGTCATGCTTGCTGTTTGCTTCGGCCTTGATGCTTTCAACCTCTGCCTCATGAGAGCTTGTTTCATCAACACCTTCATCTCGCTGCACCTCTTACGTGCCTTGTTGAGCTAGCCTACCGGGCCATTCATTCATTCCTCAAACTTTCAACAACCCCATTCATGATCTGAAGGTGCCTTTGTTGAGCTTCCCGCATTCCCTGCAGAGCATTGCCACTGGGTGATCTGAGCTAGATTGTTCTGAATGAAAGTGAAGTACGCAGTCACGGGCGGATAGAGCACTTCATCGTCCATTGGCGCGGAGTCACCCCCAGCTGTGTTGGGCACAGCAACGGGCGGGCCTGACCCTGGGATGGCGATAGGAAGGTCAGTTGGGGTCCTGATGGCTTAGTGGTGAGACTAAGGCTGATAACATGTATTTTACGGTTCCCGCCGACAATGGAGGTATGGGACGACAGGTAGACCACTAAGCAGCTGATACTTTTGAACCAACGCTACGCACAAGGTAGTTGATGCTATGCTACATGGGTTTTACTGCAGGAGTTTTTACATGAACAATTGCCGATGTGACTTTTTCTTGCGTGCTTTCAAGACAGTGGAATCGTCCAAGGCACCAAGACTTCAACAAACTCCATGCCCTAAACATCTCTAAACTATGTTTACCTCGCGACGAAAAGGCAAATTGACTAAGGGTGATGTTTTTTTTTATGTTTTTTTAAAATGAGTTTTTGTTTTTTCAGTCTGGGGCAGGTTTCCTTGCTATTTGCTACATTTTGGGGCTAAGATTTCTGATTTGCGTGCTATTTGCTGCTGTGATTCATGGAACACTCTAACCTCTAGGATGTACAGTTGCTGGTATGCCAAGGTCCAAGGTGTAGAAGGGTGAGCTTCGTTTTTACAAGCATGGCCCCTGCACTCAGGATGACATGTACATGGCTAAACGCTTCGCTACTTCTGATGGCTCAAGAAAAATCCGTGCTGCAGCCTATGGGGTGCTGCAGGTGACCACTTTTAACCCCCAAAGGTTACGAGCCCAAAGAGGCGCTCTGCTGCGTGGCCATGTCATTGCTGCAGCGTCGACGTGGAGGGATGAGTGGTGAGTCAGCCGATGAAGCCTTGGACCGCATGATCGCCCAGACTCAAGAGGAGGGAGAGAGAAGAAGAGCTCTGTCTGCTCCTAGGAGGATGGAAGGTGGTGTGCGGAGGTTGGAAATTCAGGCTGGAGCAGAGGGAGATGGACGAGCTCAAGGTCGAGAAGGTGAGGTGGCGAGGCCTGCTGGTTTGCCACAAGCTTTAGGGCCTGAAGCTCCTCCGGTGGCAGCTCAGCAGGAATTGCCTGGTGGTGGGAGATCGACAATGGTGGTAGGACCGCTTCTTCGGGGTGTGGCGCAAGATGTGGCTGGTGCGGTGGGTAACCAACTGCAAGCTTTGGGGACACTTTTTCTTGGAGCTCAAGTCCGTTCTTGTGTACCTCAAGGTGGTCCTCCTGGTGTCCTTCCTCTACAAGGTCTTCATGCTGAACTACATCAACGCAGTGGTCAGGGGATCAATGACCAAGGTGGTGGCTGTCCGAGTGGAGGGCATGTGGGCGGTGCTATGTTGGGACCTTTGGCTGAGCCTTTGCCGCCGTTGGTAGCTTTTCAGCTGCCGCAGCAGCAACAGATGGGATCAGCCGCGAGTCCACACCCGCCAGCGTTTCATCCTTCAGGTAGCCAACCAGCTCAGGGATTAGGAGTGATGGTGACTCCAGTCCGAGAACCTCGAGACCTGCAGTCAGTACCCATGGTGAGCCCGGTTCCCATGCAAATGGTGAGCCCGGTTCCCATGCAGGCATTGGCTGGAGGGGGGAACCCAGCTCCTGTTGGAACAGATCCATCGGGAGGGACTCAGATGATGATGGACCCAGCTGCGATGGCAGTTGAGGAGATCAGAAAGCGGGTGATGCGGGAGGCAGAGGAAGCTTTCGCCAAGGAGGTGAGAAGGCTTCAAGGTCAGACCGAGGAAACCCAATCGTACCAGTCAGCATCCAGTGGAGCTGGACAGGGACAGGCCGTGGTTGGCCAGGCCTTGGGAACTTCTCAGCCGTTGGGAGGAGTCGGTGGAATGCCGTCTCCACCTCCAGGGATTGATCCGGGATTCCAAGGAAGGAATCAAGCTGGGCTAGCTCAGCCGGGACCATCTCTGACTGAGGCTTTGAGGGCCCTGGAGCTACCAAAGCTTCCCACACCGGGAAGTGAAGGTGCGTCCATCCAGTTCGGGGATTGGATGACTGTGGTGCATCCACTGATGAGTGATCTTTCTGGAAGTGCTGGAGGATGGTGGAGTCTGACAGTGAAAACTGTGGAACACCACTATCAGCAGTGGCTGGTTGCCACGCCGCTGGAGAAGCTGCGCATGAAACCAGGATCACCAGTGATCGGTGAAGGCTACGCAAGACTGGAACAGCGGTCAGTATCCATGTTGCTAGCTGCTTTGCCAGAAGGTTTGCGACAGGACGTCATAGCATCGCGGCGTCTCTCGACGGTCGGGATTCTGTTCCGATTGTTTACCACCTTTCAACCTGGTGGTTCGGGTGAAAGGACAGGATTGATCAAGTCCATCAGCGAGGCCAAGGTGCCAGCAGGTTTGGTGGAACTGCTGGGGTCCGTTCGGCAATGGCGCCGATCAGTGGGAAGGTCGGAGGAGCTGAGTGTAACAGTGGATCCTCTGGTTCTGACAGGTGTGTTGTCGAAGTTCGCTGACGGAGCTTCAAGATTGGGTGGAAGTCAGGTGGCGTTCCGCTTGGCGACCATGCGCCAACAGCTGGACGTATTCATCAAGACGGTGAAAATGGACGAGGAGTGCGGAGGAGAGTACGCCTTGCTAGATGGGGGGGCGACTCACGCTTTGCGACAGGCGAAGAGCTCCGAAGTTCCGCATCTTTGGCCAGTCCAAGTTGAAATGGCGATGGGAAGTGTCACGCTCTATCGGTGCGCAGCGCACAATACGCTGTTGGCACTGGATAACGTGGAACCCATAATTCCATTGCGGCTGCTAGTAGATCACGGATTCAAGATCGACTGGCAGAAGGATCGCTGTGACATCTCACACCCGAAACATGGGAACCTGCAGTGTGTCAGACGCCAAGGGTGTCCAGTGATGGACAGAAGTGAAGCCTTGAGTCTCTTGGAGTCACTTGAGAATGGTGGAGTGGGAGACTACTGTGAGCCACCGGCTCAGGAGATCGAATGGTGGAAGGAGAAGTATCCACAGGTCCCTGAGAGAATCTGGTCTTTGATGAGGGGCCAAGGGCTGAACTGGGAAGAAATTGCCTCCCCTTTGCCTTGGAATAGGGCAAAGCGGAGGAGGTTGGAAAGAGCTCGAGGTGGTGTGGTGATCCATCTTTTCTCTGGGTCCGGGGGAGAATCCAGGAGATGGCGGGATCTCACGGGATCAGACACCGAGGTGCTGACCGTTGACATCTCATCGAACGCTCAAGAAGATCTACACACCGCTGGGGTGTGGGCGTATCTGTGGGGATTGGCTGAAAGGGGCCGGATCCGGATGATAACCGCCGGACCGCCATGCAGGACAGTGAGTCGTCTTAGGCATAAGATCCCAGGTCCTCGCCCTTTGCGTGGCAGAAAGGATCACAGATTCGCTTTGGATGAGCTAACGGAAAGAGAAATGACAAAGGTGGATGGAGATACCGCCCTGTGGTTGAAAACTCTTGGTCTCTATGAGAAATCTCAAGAGGGAATGGTGGCGAATGGCATTCTGGGTCAGTGTGGTCTTCTGGTGGAAAGTCCCCAAGATCCATGCGAGTATGTGGAAGATGGGAAAGAGTATCCGTCCTTCTGGGAATGGGAGGAAACAGAAGATTTCTTGAAACGAAACCCAGACATGTTCAAGGTCAGGGTGGATCAAGGGGCTCTAGGGCACCCACGCCCCAAACCCACAACGCTTCTGACCAACATAGTCCAGCTGAGGGAACTTGATGGGATTACCTCGAAGGAATCTGGAGAGAGTGTGTGCATGGATCTCCGGGAGCGGCTGAAGCAGACGGCTTCTTGGTCTGCATGGGCTCCAGGTCTGATGGCTGCTCTCAAGATTGTGATACCCAAATTTCTGGCGAGCCAGGCTCAGCAACCGATGCTGAGCAAGTTGGACTTAGCGGGATGGAAGAAGCATCTGCAGGCACAACACGTGCCATACCGGCGGGACTGTAAGGTCTGCTTGGAAACCATGGGCTCGGCTGAGCCACATCGCCGAAAGAGGGGTCAAGAATCCGCCTTTGTGATGTCTGTAGACATCTGTGGTCCGTTCAAAAAGGGCACCGACCTTGGTGTCTCCAAACGCAGAAAGGTAAAGTATGCCTTGCTGGCGACTATCCCTGTGCCTCAGTGGCCAAGTCCGGGGGAGAAGGAGGATTCCACGGAGGCGGTGGAACCTCAAAAGGAAGAAGTTGTTCCCGAAGCTGAGGAAGTGGAAGCCTCCGGGGAGCTTCTTTTGGCTCCAGAGCCCAGGGATCTGATCCCAGAGGAAGAAGCCCGGAAGAGAAACCAGGCTTGGGAAGAGTTCGTCAAAAAGGAAGTCAAGGAGATATCCAAGGATGTTCCACTGGTGAACATCACCTTCATGGAGCCACTTGCGTCTCGTCACCAGCCAAATTACAAAGGCACTGTCCAAAGTGCATGCCCGGGCGAGGAGCCTTGGCATACCCATTTACCGTGTGCACTCTGATCGGGAGCGATCTTTCACAACCAATCACGTGGCCAAGTGGTGCGAAATGCGCCAGGTCCATCAAACTTTCAATGCAGGCGATGAGCCTGAAGCCAATGGACGAATTGAAGGGGAAATCAACCAATTCAAGCGTCGACTTCGCCTTTTGTTGGCAGAAACGGGAGTGAGTCATGACTACTGGCCATGCACGGCCCGACACGGAGTCGAGGAACGATTGCGTGCCCAAATGAGAAAGTTGGGGGCCAAGTGTAAGGAGATGCCACCCTTTGCTGTGTTGGCTCAGGTTAAGGCCAAACTGTGGCATCGTCGAAAAGAAGGGGCGTTGTCATCCCCTTACAAGACGCTTCGAATTATGGGCCCTTCACCTCATATGACTAACGGTTGGGTTGCTCTTGATGAAGAAGCCAACCTTGTGCAGCACGCACGGTCCGTGTTCATTCCTGATCCTCTTGGAGAAACAGCTCGTTTGGAGCTGGAAACGGTCGATGATCCCAAGGATCCTCCTAAAAGACGTCTCAACGGGAAGCAGCCACTGGTTGTGGAGGTTTCCAAGATCCCTTTACCACCTCCTCGGGAGGACCGTGAACTTGAGTCCTTGTTGGCTGTGGCCGACGCTGAGGAAGAAGATGGGTATGAGCCCTCTATCTTGGCCAAGTGTAAGGAGATGCCACCCTTTGCTGTGTTGGCTCAGGTTAAGGCCAAACTGTGGCATCGTCGAAAAGAAGGGGCGTTGTCATCCCCTTACAAGACGCTTCGAATTATGGGCCCTTCACCTCAGATGACTAACGGTTGGGTTGCTCTTGATGAAGAAGCCAACCTTGTGCAGCACGCACGGTCCGTGTTCATTCCTGATCCTCTTGGAGAAACAGCTCGTTTGGAGCTGGAAACGGTCGATGATCCCAAGGATCCTCCCAAAAGACGTCTCAACGGGAAGCAGCCACTGGTTGTGGAGGTTTCCAAGATCCCTTTACCACCTCCTCGGGAGGACCGTGAACTTGAGTCCTTGTTGGCTGTGGCCGACGCTGAGGAAGAAGATGGGTATGAGCCCTCTATCTTGTCTGACTCTGAGTTGGTTCCACCTGAGGCAGAATTGGGATTGCCAGCTCTCATGGCCTTACGAGCTGGGGGGGAGTCTCTTGTGGATGGAACTCAACTTGAAGGTTGGGGGGAGATCGAAAAGACGGAAGTAGAGGAGTATGTGAATGAGCTCCGCTACCAGCACTGGAATCTGAGAAAACTTCTGCAGGAACAGGTGAATGCAGTCGCTGGGACAGAAGAAGAAGGTGCGGCGCAAGGACAAGTCGTGCAACACGTGAGTACCCAAGTGAGATGGCTGGAAAGTGAATTGGAGCATTATTCCCGGATCGAAGAAGAAGATGCCAAGGTGGAGGCATTGGAAGCTGAAGAGTGTGAGAGACATGCCCGAATCGCAGCTTTGTCGACGGATGGCCAACCAGGGGATGAGAACCAAGGTGTGAGCAGGCCCCCGACGGTCTTGCAAACCTACACAATCCCCTTGACGATGGTAAAGCGGGATATGGAATCCTGGATTGAACCAATTAAGGCCGAGTACAACCAGCTTGTGTATGAAAGCCAGGCGGTGAAACCGGTTAAGCTTAGTGAGTTGGAGGCCATGGAAGGCTATCAAGACATGGAGCTAGCACCAAGCAAGTTGGTTGCCACAGTTAAATCGCCAAATGGGAAACGCAAGGCACGGATTGTGATCTGTGGAAACCTGGTGACGAAGGCTCACGAGGATGGCAACAAGACTCAGGCGACTCCAGTGACGGCAGCGGACTTGTACGCTGGAGGAGCTGATGCCACCGCCATTCGATGCATGGTCAGAAAGACCGCCATGATGGATGGGTGGGACATGGGAGTCCTAGATATCAAGGGCGCGTTCTTGCTTGCCCCACGCCGAAGGGAGCAGGAGTGCCTGATGATGACCATCCCACCGAAGCTGCTGGTGCAGGCTGGGATCTGTCCGCCGGATGAGCGGTGGGTGATCCAAAAGGCGATGTACGGCCTGGAGACCAGTCCGGCCGACTGGAGTAGCTTCCGCGACCAAAGGGTCAAGAAATTTGAGTGGAGCTCAAACGGTAGGTCGTTCTGGATGCGTCAACCGGTCGAACCAAATGTCTGGCAACTCGTGTCGAGCGAGGAGCCAGGAAGAGCGGACTCGGATGAACGGGTAGAAGGTTTTTGTACCTTCTATGTCGATGATGTCCTGGTCTGTGGACCAACCGAAGTAATCAAGGGATGTCTGAACCGAATAAACCAGGAGTGGAACTGCTCCGAAGCGGAGTACCTCTCAGAAAAGGGAATGTTGAGATTCTGTGGGATGGAGTTGAAGCTGCACCCAAGGGGCGGCATCCTCCTTTCCCAAGAATCCTACACCAAGGATCTGTTGGATCGATACCCAGATGTACCAGAGGCGCTGGTGGTACCAATTGCAAGGACTGAGGATGTTGAGGAATCACCACGGAGCCTGCAGATGTCAAAAGGGCGCAGACTCTGGTCGGCGAACTTTTGTGGGTAAGCACAAAGACGCGGCCGGACGTGGCATATGCAGTGAGTTGGATGGGTTCCCGAGCATCAAAATGTCCGAAGAGGGTTTGCCAACTTGGTAGGCAAACGCTTGGCTACTTAAAGGCCACAGTGGGTCATGGTCTGCTATACCAAAAGTGTCAAGAGGCCGACCGTGGGCCGACCGTGGGCCGAATGGGAATTTGGCATTCTGCAGGGATGCCAATACGTTGGAAGTCCACTCGGATGCGTCATTCGGTCCAGGAGGGGAGAGGTCCCACCAGGGTCTCCTTGCTGTCTGGGCAGGTGGTTTGATCCAGTGGGAAAGTAAGCGACAGAGCTTTGCTACGCTGAGCAGCTCTGAGTCTGAAGTCACTTCGTACGTGGACGCTATGAGCCTTGGAGACTCGGTGGCGGTCTTGGTTGACCTTTTTGAGGAAGGAAGGTTAACAGAAAAGGGAACCAGAGTGTTGTACGGTGATTCTCAATCGGGAATCCAGGTCGTACTTAACCCAAATGGACCGTGGAGATCGAGACATCTCAGGCTGCGCTCTAGGGCGTTGCACGAAGCGGTACAACAGGAGGTGTGGAAGGTGAAACACATGGCGGGTGTGGAACTTGCGGCAGATTTCCTGACGAAGCCAATCACCGTTGGGGCTACTTGGTCAAGATTCCGGAGGTTTGCAGGGCTCTACGACATGGCTGAGCCGGAGGACCTGGAGACCTTGAAGAAGATTGGAATCTGTAGAGAATGGGCTCTGAAGGGGCTGACTGTAGCTGTAGAGCTTGAAAGGTGGAAACCGACCACTGAGGAGCACCACCGGATTAGGAGGTTAGGGATCTGTGCAGTAGCAGCTGGTGTGTGCCATGTTGTACAAAGATGGAAGTCTCACCTTTGTTGTCTCAAAAGAAAGTCAAGAACGCCGAGGGAAAATGAACCCGGCATAGGAACCCAACTTACTGAAACAGGATGGCCGAGGGAAAATGAACCCGGTCCAAACCACCAATTGCTGAGGGAAAATGAACCCAGCATAAAGAAAACCCTGAAACCACAAAGTCCCACCTCTTTTGGGGAATTTGATTTTGGGAAATCGATTTTTGGGGATAACGTGGTTGACGGCACTTGTGAAAACGACTTCAGTGGCGAAGGTGCACAGGTTTTCAACTCCGGTGTGACTGTTGCCGGGTTCAGGAACTACTGCCCTTCGGGCTGCCCCAGCGTCCGGGCGCTCCGTGCTGAAGCCATGGCGACCAGCGTTGCTGATGCTGGTGGCGAGGGTGGAGATGGTCCTGGTGATGGTGGAGATGATCGTAAGCCGTGGCCGAAGAGCTCCATGTACGATGACATCTACACCGGGGAGAAAAAGAAAAGGAAGAGAAAGAAGAAAAACAAGGCCGCGAAGGCTGATCAAGGTGAAGAGAAGGGCCCAAGTGCAGAGGCCTGTGATGAAGAAGAGAAGGAAGATGAGTGGCCGAGCTGGGAAAACAGAAAGCTTGAGGAGTCCGAGGAAACAGTCGCAGGGGAGCCAGGGCCTGTGACGTTGATGCAGGCTACTCCGAAGACAGCGACGAGTGCTGCTCCGCTACCAGCTCCTCTACCTCCTCAAGACAACGAACCTACTGGCGAAGAGGTTCCGACTGCGACGGGCAGTCAGCCAGCCTCTTCTCAGGGGCCTGAGAACCCAGATGGAACCACTTACACTGTCCGTGGTCATGGTCGCCGCGACATTGAGTCAGGCTTCTTTTGGGGAGGCGAAAAGATCGTGGTATCCTTCGTGAATGCGGATGGTGACCTGGAAATTCGCAGAGGTGACGGTCTGATCGAGATCCGTCCCCTTGCTGAGCCAGAAGGAAAAGGGAAAGGAAAGAACGGGCCAGAGGTCATCAGCTCTGGTGAAGAGACTGAAGAAGCGAACAGCGACCCAACTGGTCCCAAAGGAAAAGGAAAACCCGTTCCCGAACCTCTGCTACCACCGAGTCGAGGCAGCGTGGGTTCTTCAACTGCCAGTGGCGATGGCCTTGGATCTTCAACCGACCGACCAGTTCCTAGTGGAGATCGCCGGCAGTCTTTGGGAAAAGGAAAAGGCCGGGGGAAGACTCCGGGCGCCGCTGAGGATGACGATGATGATTCCTGGGGAAAATGGACTTCTCAGGGTTTGCATGGAGCTGGAGAACCGGAAGGCGAGCCTCCAGCTGAAGACCATCCACCTGATGAGGAAGAAAATGAGGACTATGACATCCATGCGAGAAAGGACCTGGATGATGGCTCGGGAACCAAGCGTCCTCCGCCTGATGGTGGGTCCTACAGCATGAAGGCTATGCGAGTCACTGTGGATGCGGCCATGGCACCGTGGGAACTACCTGAGTTCTCGACGCCTCCGCCGACTGGGAAGAAGGACAGATGGGAAAGTTCCTGGATCCAACGTGGATGGCTTGTTAGAGTCCACAGGGATCCAAGGAAACGCACTTTCCAGCCCATCCACCGTGCCTCTCCGGTTGCAGGTGGAGATCTTCTTCCTCTACGTGTGACTGTGGGCTTCGAGGAGGACACCAACCGCCGCTTTGTCAAGACGGACCGCTGGGATGTGGAGCCGGCGAACCCCGCTACTTCAAGGTGGACTGGGTGGACCTTCTTCCGCCTCAAGAATGAAACTGGGACCGTGCATGATCGCACTGGGTCTCGGAGCTCTGGTGATGATGCTCGTGGAGAAGGGCATCGTTTTCACCTGCCTGAACGTGACGGAGCTGGAGGACCGCATGATCGTGGTGAGCTTCAGCCTGCAGTTTTGAGGTTGCCTGATGGAGCCGAGGGGCATCTTGGGCTTCTTCCTGACCTACTTGGTGGGGAAGAGAACCGTGTTGATGTGAGCCGGGCGGCTACGGCGAAGTCCTACGGTCCGCTCCCAACACCAAGAGCACCTGCGGTGAGGCCAAAAGCACAGACTTCAGCTGGTCGACGAGCTCAACCGGTTTTGGCTGACCTTCAGCGTCGAGATGGCCTACCTCCTGCCGAAGAGGAACTGAGCGATGACGGCAGCTGGAGTGAGGTCTCTGGGGAGACCTGGTGAGCGCTTTTGCAGCTTTTTCCTAGTGCTGCTGCGCCAAAGGTTGTTTGTTTTAGGTAGCTGTACCTCAAAATGAGGTAGGGGGAGTGTGATTCATGGAACACTCTAACCTCTAGGATGTACAGTTGCTGGTATGCCAAGGTCCAAGGTGTAGAAGGGTGAGCTTCGTTTTTACAAGCATGGCCCCTGCACTCAGGATGACATGTACATGGCTAAACGCTCCGCTACTTCTGATGGCTCAAGAAAAATCCGTGCTGCAGCCTATGGGGTGCTGCAGGTGACCACTTTTAACCCCCAAAGCTGCATTTTGTACTATTTGCTACATTTTGGAGCTAAAATCTCTCTGATTTGCGTGCTATTTGCTGCGTTTTTGAACTAAAATCTCTCATTTTGCATGCTATGTGCAGCATTTCGGAACTGAAGTCGCAAATTTGGGTAACGAAAATCGTAAATTTGCACGATAATTGCAACATGTTAATTTTCACCCATTTTCCCATGGTTTTCAAATGTCTGGATGGTTTTCATCGCTTTCTTGATCGTCTTCAATGATCTTTCCGTGGTTTCAAAGATTCTTTCGGGTTTCTTCTAGGGTTCTTGAGGGTTTTGGGTTTCATTTAATGTTTCTTTAGGGTTTCACTGAGGGTTCTTTAGGGTGTCGTTTAGAGTTTCTTTAGGGTTTCTTTTAAGGTTTCATTTAGGGTTTCTTTAGGGTTACGTTTTGGGCTTCTTTAGGATGTCATTTAGGGTTCATTTAGGTCTTTAGGGTTTCATTTAGGGTTTCTTTAGGGTGTCGTTTTTGGCTTCTTTGGGATGTCATTTAGGGTCTCTTTAGGGTTTCATATAGGGTCTCTTTAGGGTTTCGTTTCGGTTTTCTTTTAGGGTTTCAATTCGGATGTCGCTTAGGGTTTTTGTAGGGTTTCATTTAGGGTTTCTTTAGGGTTTCATTTAGGGCTTCATTTAGGGTTTCTTTAGCGTTTCATTCAAGGCTTCTTTAGGTTTCTTTTAGGGTTTCTTTTAGGGTTTCTTTACGGTGTCTAAGGTTTCATTTATGGTTTCTTTAGGGTTTCTTTTAAGGTTTCTTTAGGGCTTCATTTCGGGTTCCTTTAGGGTTTTATTTCGGTTTTCTTTCAGGGTTTCTTTTAGGTTTCTTTAAGGTTTCTTTTAGGGTTTCTTTTGGGTGTCGTTTAGAGTTTCTTTTAAGGTTTCTTTAGGGTGTCGTTTAGGGTTTCTTTAGGTTTGTCTAATTGATGGTTTCGGTATTTTCTTACAACAGCATGCATACAAGCTCCTATACTTTACGTCTGTAGTTTTTGTGCAGTTTGAGTTTACATGAAATATATATATATGCAATACATGAAATGTTATATGCAAACTACACTACTAAAACCTAACAAACGCCAAGAGCCAAGTGAAGTGAACGGCCAAAACCAAAGCCAAGTGAAACCAAAAGCCAAGTGAAGCCGCGTGAAGCCGCGTGAAGCCGCGTGAAGCCGCGTGATGAAGCCGCGTGAAGCCGCGTGATGAAGCCGCGTGAAGAAGCCGCGTGATGAAGCCGCATGATGAAAGCCAGAAGCCGCGTGATGAAAGCCAGAAGCCGCGTGATGAAAGCCAAAAGCCAAAAGCCAAAAGCCAAAAGCCAAAAGCCAAAAGCCAAAGGCCAAAGGCCAAAAGCCAAAAGCCAAAAGCCAAAAGCCAGAAGCCAGAAGCCAGAAGCCAGAAGCCAGAAGCCAGAAGCCAGAAGCCAGAAGCCAGAAGCCAAAAGCCAAAAGCCAAAAGCCACGCAAATGCGAGATTCTAGCTCCAAAATGCATGCAAAACACAGATTTTAGCTCCAAAATGCAGCAAATAGCAAGGAAAGCTGCCCCAAGCTGAAAAACAAAAAAAATCCTTAAAAAGAACAAAAACTCCATTGACTAAATTGACAGAACTTGTGCGCCTCCAATGAGATAAGCCGTCTGTAAGGCTCGCGTCATGGGCGACACGATGACCAAGTCTGCGCTATCGAAAATTTTGCCTCCCCACTCTTCATGTGCCTACACTGATCTCAGCAGCAGCTAAAGCAAAAAAACAAACCTGACGTGGTTAGGAAGAAACTGAACCAACATGTATAATTGGAAGCAGTTCAGACTTGGGCTGGCATTTTCAACATGCTTCGACATGACACAAACTTTGATGTGCACAGGAAGCCTTCTGACACTGTTGTTCACCCTCTGGGGTTAGCCTCAGGTGTCAGTTCACAGGTTGAGAATCTGACCAAACGCATGGCCAATGCCACTGTGAAACCTGGTCATCAATCACATCAAGATCATGCCAACGGCGCTCCATGCCATACTATGCTCCACTGTTTCAGTAGTTTCATTGACTCCGTTTGGCTGATTTGGGCTGGATTGGGCTGAATTGGTTCGTCCCATTTGACAGCTCATGGGTGAGACCAGATTCCAAAGGAAAGCAACGGATTGTCTGGTGTCCACAGGTTGTCATCGCAGACCTCACATGAACAAAAGGATACAAAAATAACAAAAGGCCTGTACATGTTTTTTCGGTTTGCGACTCCAAGAGATTTCTCTGATCTCAGGTCTGACGCAAGGTTCAGATAAACAATGAAAGCGTCAAAATCTGGTGCGTCTAGTCTAGTGAGTCTAGTGTCTACTAGTAGTTGCCGTCCCCAAGTCCACGTTCTCAAAATGAATTAAACCAAAAACTCGGCTGACAGCTGTGATGTTCAGATCAAGCAGCATTGTGAAGAGCCTCGCATATGGTTTGCAGTGCTGTAGTTTTTTCACTCTGGACTTGACAATGTGTGAATTCCCATATTAATATGGTGGACCAAAGCCAGGTATTGCATCAAAAGTTTGAAATGCACAAACTCTGAATCCTGGATTGGTGTGGACACGTGTAGTTTCAACTAAACCGGAAACTTGAAAAACCACGAAGTCTGACCAACCTTTTGTGATGTATGGTTTTCTCCATACAGTGTATAAACAAAGAATTGGTCACGACCCAGTGTGGAAGTCACATCATCCAATGTTGCATCCTGCCAACAAGAAATGGAAGACTGCAAGCTGCGCACGAGGTGGATAGAGTTCGGACCGCAGGCTGTCCTCATCTTTTGTCTTTCTACTTGGGTTTGGCCGGGCCCAATGGGCAGGGTAGCAGCAAGTGCCAAAAAAACTGGCACAATTAACATTCAAGTTTCTGAGCGATCGAAAAAAAACCACCTGTGCTGAATGAAGTTTTGGGTGGAGTTAGACGTACTGCCCCAAAACAGCCACTGAGACAAAATGTTGCGAGCTGATGCTGTCAAGGACAAATTTGCAAATGGGTGAAAAATATGCTGAAAAGGTTGAAAGAAATGTAGCAAGTGACTGGCGACACAATTTGAGAAATGATGAAAAAGTATGTTTGAAGAATTGTTTCAAGAAAGAGTAAAGAGAAGCCTTGCATCAATGTGAGTATCGAAACGAGTATTGAGAGAAATACATTCAAAAAGAGATGTTGCAAAGGCCGGCTGGAGTATATAATATGAATTTCATCAGCTCTGCAAAAACATTTTTTGAAGAAGCGAGGGAAAAAAGGAGAAGCATGGTCGATTTTCATCCTGGAGCAAAGCATTGGGTGAGAAGAGTTCGAAGCACTGTTGAAACAATGTAAAGACAGAATGGGAGAAGAAACATGACAGAAAGAGCGTTTACGACCCAAAAACACAATTGGCTGACCTAGGGCGGAATCGACAACGGGGAAGGTGCCCCCCCAAATTGAAGAACAGATACTAAACTGGCAAGAGTCACTGATTGGTTGCAAACCCTGCGATAAAGTGCATCGTACTCAGGTAGCCTAGGCTACCTTTTGTGATTACATACATCATCCTGCATGATTGCAAAGAGTTGTCAACATGTTCAGTCCACAAACCTTGCTTGTTCCATCCTCAAGACTCAAAATTCCCAGAACTTGCCGTGGCTAGGAAAAAAATACATTTTCTTATAGCCTGGTACAGAAACCCGCCTGAGCATGTCGAACGAAGCAAAAGCAGCGACCTTCTTCCAATCATCTGGCGAACTCTTGCGCTTCGCCATGTGTAGCTCGAGCTCGCTGTGAGGTCGAGAAGGTCAAGATTCAGTCCTTGTTTTGTTTTGTGCCTTGCTTTGTTTTTCACAATGCGATGCAAGTGCAAACAGAAACAGCTCCATGACCAGTACATATGTAATACATATGTAATACATATGTAATACATATGTAATACATATGTAATACATATGTAATAGATATGTTGCAAAGACTTTCATATATTTTTTCGGTCATATCTGTCACCTGTTTGCCAAAGCGTTTTCCGCCGGTTGATAGCTCAGAGCCAAAGGCACCTTGCACAAATGGGATGCCCCTCTCAGCAATTGTTCTTGTCTGTTCGGAATATCAATGTTTCAAATCAGTTTCAAATGTTTCGAGGTCGAATCCAACACAAAACAAATTTCTGAACAACAGATGGAGCACAAACCCGAGTTAAAATCAACATAAATAAACATTAGATAACTTAGTTTAATGCAACAGTAAATCAAAGGGGGATTGTGAACCATCAGGACGCGGTGCAAAAGAAATTTTGAAGATTGCA
Source organism: Cladocopium goreaui (assembly GCA_947184155.2). Taxonomy (NCBI): domain Eukaryota; class Dinophyceae; order Suessiales; family Symbiodiniaceae; genus Cladocopium; species Cladocopium goreaui. The sequence goes on along the minus strand of CAMXCT020002239.1, from coordinate 48,034 downwards.
TCGATATCTTTCCAGAACACTACAAGGTGGAAAACTGAAAAATCCAAGTGCGTGAAAATAGGACAGAAACATCACCAAGAAACATGGAGAGAACTGTTCACTCGGTGATATATTGCCATGACAAAACTATCAGGTTCAGACACGGGAGGAGAAGTTGTGCAGAGGATTTTGATAGGTACAAAACGCAAAGCATTGGGTGCGCAACTACAAAATTTGATGCATGGTACCTTGTTTGCAGCTACAAAATACAGAACACAACCTTTTCTGACTCGGAAAATGATTCAAAATATGCACTACAAAAGCCAATGCATCTGAAGTTAAAAAATAACTGAAAATCGGAATTGCTAACATGATTTTTCCCAATGACATTTTGTAGTTGGGCCTATGCCATCCAAAGTTCCGACCAACATAATTTCAAAAAACATTTTGTAGTTGTCAATGATTGAATTTAGTTGGATCAAGTGTTGACCCCGTGCAGTTTGTTAGATGGCATTCTGTAGTATGTACATGTCACGCATTGTTTCCTTTTTTCCACCTCTTCTCACCTCTTCCTCAACATTTATACAACTACAAAATGCAAATGGGATTTTATGTTGAATGTTTCAACTATTCAACGTTCACACAATGGTTTCCGTTGCTTCAGTTTCCCAAATCTATTCTAATACAGTTGACATCCAACACAAGACAAAGGCTGGCGCACGGGCGCATACTATTTTTTAGGCGTGGTGCAGAGTTTTGGGTCAGGTCTGTACACATCCAAAGAACCAGCGGGTCCAAAAAGGGTACAGCTAGACCTACAAACACAAACCCCCAATCAGACACCGATCAACAACCCTATCACCGGGGTATGTTGGGGTCAATAAAAAGAGGTGGGGAGTTCCAACAGCACCACCTCCAATGCCACTGAGTGGTGGAGAATGGGGATGGTGGTGGGAAAGAAAACGAACACGGGAAACTTGAAGCAAAATGGCCACGGACCACACATGAAGTTTCCGGGTCCTATGCATGAACACATATGTACAAGTACATGACACGTTCACGCAATGGTTTCCGTTGCTTCAGTTTCCCAAATCTATTCTTATAGTACAGTTGACATCCAACACAAGACAAAGGCCGGCGCACGGGCGCATACTATTTTTTAGGTGTGGTGCAGAGTTTGGGTCAGATCTGCACACATCCAAAGAACCAGCGGGTCCAAAAAGGGTACAGCTAGACCTACAAACGCAAACCCCCAGCCAGACACCGATCAACAACCCTATCACCGGGGTATGTTGGGGTCAATAAAAAGAGGTGGGGAGTTCCAACAGCACCAAACCTATCGACAATCGACCAGCCGGAGTGAGATCCCCCCAAAAACTAATCGATGGAGGCACCCAGTCAGCGGACTGCAGCAACCTTTTTTCTCGCAGATGAACGTCAAAATGTGACGGCCAATTTCGACCGATCTGGGTAATCTCAATGCCAGACGATTTCAGAAGGTCCATCCAAGGGAACGTCATTCGTGCCGCTGGGTCCAATGGTGTAGAAAGAGGTTCCTTGAACCAACTCAGCTCATCAGCAAGCACGTTCAGGCGTCCAGGGATATGAGTGATGTGTGGGAATACCTGGTATCTGCGCGTGAGCTTGAAGTACGGTGTTAGCACTGCAGCAAGGGCAGGGGTCATGGTGAGACCTTTGGCGGAAGCCGCATCTGCTTCGCTATTATCCGTGGCTTGTTGGCACACAATAGGTCCACGGGCTCGAGGAAGATGAGCCTCAATGCAGAAAGACAGTGCAAACTGTGCAAGGAGCTCCCATGCTGCAATATGTTTCTGCATATCATCACCCAGCCATGGCCATAGTGCCTGTCCTTCGGCCAACGACATGCGAAGCTGGAACCAGACTGATGAACCGTCTGGAAAGATGGCTGCACCGCCCGAACCCCCCATGGAGGTCGAGGCCATGGCATCAGCAGTAGCTGTAGCTTGAACCTGGATCCATGTCGGAGGACACATCGACAGAGAAAATGGCGTAGAGACCAGAAGTTGTAGCCATACCTGTACCGTCTCCGATGCTTCATCATCTAGTTTGCGGTTAGGTAATGTGGGGTCCAAAATGCCCAACCAAACCCGACGAGATTTGATGTGCAAGGACTGGACCTCTGGCAAAGTTTTCACATGAGAATTTGCCACACGACACAGTGTGACGCCTGGGCGCAGTGATTGATGTTTGTGAATGGGTGACGTGCTCAGCTGCAAGTGGTCATCCAGGTGGGTAATCAAGGTCTGGAAGGTGACATGATCCATACCCACCATGGTAGTGGGGATGCGATGCAGTGCCTTATACAGTGGTATAAGCAGTGGTCGCAAGTAGTGCGATGCCGATGTCAGCCACAAAAGTCGCCCAACCAGAGATTGCAGTTCCTGCAATGTCAGGCGGGAGGAAGCCTGAATTGACCGAATCTGGTCAACAATCTTGGCCAGCTTCTCTGGGGGGGCTGCCACAATCCAGGAGGAAACTGATATCCTCCAACCAATCCAATCGACTGTATCAGCAAGGGCTGCTTTGTGCCAAGACATAGGTACGCCCAGTATGAGGAGGAGGACCACAATCAAGGATGCCCAAAGCGGGGATGAAGACTTGTCCAGCCAAGCAAGGAGGTCATCCACATACTGCCACAAGGCATGTCCGTGAGCCAGCAGGGAGTGGCAAGAGCGCACCATGATGCCCGCTAAGCGCCCCCAATACCATCCGCTTGCGCAGGCCCGGCGTGGAAACACAGCAGACCTCCATCTTCGGGGGCGACAAGAATCCTGCGATGGGCTTTCGACGCATCCAGGGTAAGTTGAGTCATCTGCTGTGCTGACATGCCCATGGGAGCACATTGCATTACATCGGAGATGCGTGGCAAGAGCATATGATTGGGGAGAACCGTATTCGCAGTCACCATGCTGATGAAGCTATCCACAGCAAGTCTTGGAGACCGACCTGGAGCAATCACCACGCCCGGCTTGCCAATGGCCGTCTTGGCATACATCTGTTTGAGCTGAGGCACGCCACCTGGGACATGAGCGATGAAGCCTGCATCTAGCTCCTCCTGGATCAATGACTGCACGATTTCTGGATGGCCCTGTGCACTTTTCCATGAATCCAAACAGTCTTGAAGTGGAACTTCTTCTGGTAGTGTTCCCGTGTATTCTGGCCAGGCAGGAGACGGCTTCAATGTTTGGTTGACCCCCAAAGGAACACCTTGGGGCAATTGAAGCAGGAAATCTGCGGCAGGGTCCTGCAAAGGTGTAGCCACGCGGTGCCACAACTTCAATCCAAATGGCTGACCAGGGGCAATGGCCAAAAGAAAAGCACCAGGTGGCCAATCAAGGATCTCCAGCATGTCCTCAAGGTGAGGAGCCAAGTCTTGCTCCGACAGTGGTGGTTCTTTGCAGCCTGACAGCAACGCGGCTGTGATTTGAAGGCACTGCTTAGTGTCACTAAGCCTTTTGAACCATCTAGATCGGAGGGCTGCAAGTCGGTCATGCTGTTGGGTAATCATGTGGAGAGCTGTGCTTGGTAGCCCACCTCCATCCTCCACACGGCCAGGTGGAGCTGGCCAGGATGGCTACTTAGGCAAGATGGATTGCCAATCTGTCACCTGGAATACTGGATTGCCAGTGGCTAGAAAAGGGCGAATAATTTTTGCCAATGCTGCCGCAAGTTGATCAGGATACTCGGCCGTAAGTCTGCTCTTGAAAGATCCATCTGGGAAACGTGCACCCACAACTGGCTCGTGTGTGCCTGGTGGATGCGTGCAGGATCTGCCTAAGTAACTGATGACCGGCCGGTTGGCAACAAACATCCAGGATTTGGCCCAGTCTTTGCCAAATTGGCATGCACATGCCTGTGCAGCAAATGGTGCGATGGCATGCACCCATTCATACATCATGCAATCATCCCACGTCATTGATGTCGAGGGGTTTTCCAAGATCACCAGGCCAGCATGTTGATCGACCGCAGAGAGAAGAATTCTTGAGCGATCATGAATAGCAGAGCTCTCTTGTACGGCGGGCTGCTGTTGCATCGTATTCAATGGCAAGCCGTCCAAAAATTCTGGAGTGCGTACCGGAGCAGGACCATTAGGCCGCAAGGCAGCTCGGCTATGTTTGCTACAGTATGGAGCAGCTAAGGCCGCCCCAATCCGTCCGGAGGACGCAAGTCTGAGCAAGCTCTCAAATAAATCGTCGTCCAAGGTCGAATCCATGAATCAGGTCGATGGGTTCAACACAATCACCTGATAGTGACTGAACTGCTGTGCTGACTGGCATTGATGCTCCCGAGAAACTGTCAAAGAAAAATCTCACTGTACTCTGCGATGAAAAATACTGAGCCTTAGGGCTTGCAATTTGGGTTGAAGAGGAGACTGACACCACTGGCGGTGGCAAAACTTCTGTAGGCTTCTCCTCTGAATGGCGTGCATGTGCAACGGGTAAATCCCGTCTGTCTGTCACCTCAGCTGGTGACCGAAGTCAGTATGGGGAATCCTGATGCCTCGAGGCAGAATGGAATCCCCCGCATGCTTCTCCGTTCGCCTTCGCCACCGGGCATTGGTGTGCATAGCGGCATTGCTGCCCTGACTTGCACTTGCCGAGGTGAAATCGGATGCATATGCCCTGGCCGTCGCTGAGCTTCTTCAACCAAGCGTCATTCCACTTTGGATTCTTCCCAGCCGGAGCTGCCTGCTTGCCCACCGCCTGTGATTTGGGTTCTGGCTTCGGCTTTTTGGGCCTGCGCTTAGGCTGATCTGCGCGAGGGCTCTGCAATGGTTTTGGCCTTGGGGCCAAGGAGGTGAAACACCCGGCGGCAAAACCCCACTTCACTCAGCACGTCGTTGAGAGACCGTTTCGAATCTACAAGAAGTTCCACCACAATTGTCCAAGCCACACGATCGGCGTCCAGAATCTCGGTCAATGAAGGTGACCGGAGGTGTTGGTCCCTGGGTTTCAAGAGGGCAATTTCCAAGAACTTCGCATGAAACCGTTTGAGGACCAGAAGATGTGCTTGTCCCAACATGGCCAATGCTGTAGAGAGCAAGCCTTGAAACCGAGTCACTACCACTTCTGGAGACAGCTGATGGTTAATAACGGCCTCAGGCTGATCATGCAATGCTGACTCCCCCTCTGAGAGCAATGATCGGAGGAGTTGCCTTTCATTGCGAGGACGTCTGTGCTCCAAAAATGCTTGTTCATCGGCCTCTGAAGTGCGGCTCTTCCAAGGGACCCAAGCCAGGCAGTTGCCATCAATGGCCTCCTTTAGGATGCTCAGGAATGATAGTGATGGCATGGACTGTGACGTCAGCAGCTCTCCTGGATAATTTTGGCAAAAGTCAGCTCGAAGGGCTCTGACATCCACCATGGAGAGCTTGGACTTGACCAGCGGGGTGATGGAGGACTCAGTGCTTGACTCCCGTCCTGACTGGACACACCGCGAGATGCATTCCTTGAGGACTCGCCTGATAGAAGCAGATTGAGGGGAGAACGCACCAAAGTGCTCACCCGCTGGGATCAAGCTGGGGTACTCCACGAACTCTTCCATCTTGGATTCGTCATGAACACCATGCGTGAGTAGTGCAATGGTGGTGTACCCGGACGTGACAATATGCTCTATCTGTATGGACGGCATATGGCACTCGATCAATAAGTGATCTGAAAGTTGCCTGGTAATCCAACGGAGAGCTCTGTGAAGCCATGGTTGCGGACCCGCCGACACTTGGCCACAACACTCTGCAGAATCTACTGTCGTGCAAAAAAGAAACACTATGATGTGATGAGGATCAACCTTTCGAGCGGAAAGGAAATCACCGTAAGTGGCAAAGATAAATGAATTCCAATCTGATGTTAGGGGGGAGGCTGAAGACAGCACAAAATACCCCCCAAAACAGAAGAGTCGGAACTGCGTGCCCGCACTGCTTTGAGCCCCGAAGTCATCACAGCGCGATGACATGCAGGCCCAGTGCAACTGAAAAGGTTCCAATCAACGCCTGACAGGTGTTCAGGAAGCATGCATACTCTGCAAGGAGGATGTTCATTTTCACACGCATCCATCACTCAGTTGCCTGGTCTGTTGCCTGGCTCGAGTCAGAAGGAAGGTTCGAAAACAGCGATTCCGCTGCCTGACCACCTGCCCCCAGACGGACAGGAACCAGCATATCAAAGAGGCATACCCGCAAGTGCTTAAAAACCAAGCGGGCTTCTGGGCTAACGAAAGGCGATTCATCAATGACCCACTTCGACACCATGTCCAAAGCTGCGGCCAATTGGAATGCCAGGAGATGCGCCTGCGCTTGGGGCAGGGACAAGACCCAAGTGATGACTGGGCACGGAGAATTCCTCACCGGCACCCAATGTGCTGGACAGAGGCCACCTGCATCAGGATCATCTGCTCCTAAAATGTGCCCAGCAATCGAGCACAAGACTGCCAACAAGGAGTGACTGTACTGGGATCCCACCCCCAGCATTAGAGCAGCCACACCAGCCAGGGCCACCTCGAGGCGGTCTTTGTAGGCTTCCACATGCGACCACTCCTCGACAAATGGCAGCGCTGCCAACACCATGCCGCCCAGCTTGCGAAAGTCACACATGGAAGGGCTCTCACTGCGGTAAGGCCGTGCTAATGCAAGCTATGCCGATCTCAGAGCCCAAATCCTCCAGCGGGAGGTGATAACAACACAAGGCTAAGAGTGCACAGAATGGACACTGAGGGGTGGTGGCAGCATGAGTGACAACACTTGCATGAGCAGCGGCAGACTCCCTTTTTTTCCCAGTGACGCATCAATCGAAGATTTTTGAGCATGGCGGGCACATGCACAGCTTGTAGTCAGTGGGAAAGATTTCCGCCGGTACGATCTGGCCATCCAAAGCTGATCGGCGGACATTGCAAGCAAATCTGAAGGCTTTGGTGAGGTCACCGTCTTGAACTTTGACTACACATGATGTGTCGTTCAGCTTGCAACATGCTGCAACATGGGCTACCATCGAGGAGGAGTTGAGTAGGAAAAGGCAGTCAGAGGACTTGGCCTCGACAATCTGCACCGTGAGCTCGGAAGCCCCATCCTCATTATATAGCTGATTCATCAGCTGAAGACCCCGAGTCTGTATCTGCCAGGTCCTCCAGTTCAGGAAGGCAGCCTGAACTGGCAACGTCAGTGGGTGCATCAACTATAGTCAGTGGCAAGGTGACTGCACGATCAGCCACTTGTTTTGCGCCTCCTCGGAGCATCGGGATGACTGGGCGAAACATGGCGAAACCCTCTTGATATCCGGTGCACGATGAGCTTCTGTAATGCCAGGGCTGCATGCACATCGTCTCTCCCATGCAGGGATACGTTGAGACGGGCTCCCATGGCGCGGTGGTGGCCCTGCGCCATCCTGGCCTCCTCAGATGCCCCCACCTGCCTGGCCCAGCTCAAGAATGTAACTTTGGGTGAATGAGCGCCAATGCTCACTAGCAACGCGTCCGGGGACGCCTTGAGCAATCTCCGGAGGATCGGAATCCCTTGAGAGCAGGGCATGGGGGCAACGAGCATAGGATGGTCTGGACTGGGCCCATAAATAGGGAGCAAAAAGTCAGGCTCAAAACCTGGAAAGGCCTCAGAAATCCTCTGCAATGCTGCTTGCACCAGGTTCAGCCACTTTGTGGTCCAGGACACTGACGTTGTACCAGATAGGAAGCCGCAAGTCAAGAAAGCAAAGGGCATCCCCCTCACCGTCGTTTTTGTCTTGGTTGCTACCCCACGAATTGTTTCTTCCTCAATAGTCAAAGAGGAAGGCGAGACCCAAGTCGCATCGCTCCACCTGAGTGAGCTCCAAATGAGGACGAGGAGACACCCCATGAGGAGACGATCGGCGGCTGTACCCACTTCTTTCAAGATTTGGGATTCCAGGAACACGACGAAGCTGAGTGGTAAAGGGGCAGCCTCTTTCCGCAAGACCAGCTCAGACGGGACAGTATAGGACCTCACAATGGGTGAGCTCAGTGCCTCCTTCAGCACAAAGAGGCCGGCATACTTTGAGACCCACGTGAGTGCCCGAGACTGAGCGGTTGCAACACCCAGTGAACTCTGCTTTGAGGATACCTGTAAGAAATTGGCCACCGTCATGACTGTCGGTCTGAAGGGGCAAACTCCAGCACAATCACAGAATTCTGTCCAATGGGCCCAAGATTTGAGGTATCCGTGCAATGATCTTCGACCTGTGTAGGGCAACATTGTCGAAAACAGTTCAATAAGGGGCCCAGCCCGGTCAATGAGTTGCAGCCATTCTTGAAGATGCTGAGACTTGAGCTGTTTGTGCAGCGCCATCATTGTCGTAGAATCTGTCAATGTAGGTCGAACAATGGTTGTATCCGAAGATAGTGGTTGGGACACCGGGACGACAACCGCCACAGGGGAAAGCTATGCTTAACACCTGGCCGCTTGGGCGTTGCCTCTGGAAATGCAAGTTGGCAAACAAATGATGTGTGATCTTGTAGACAACGATCGAGAGCTAGGTGCATTTGGCAGACCACCGCGGGGTAACTCACCAACTGAAACACCCCGGTGAGAAATTGGCGGTGCCAAACCACCCACAGATAAGCCACTGCCGCCCCATGGTTTGCAATTGGGATCCAATTTGCCATCTTCCCACCGGTTGAGGAGATGACGAGGGGTCACAACCGAGGATTTGGGGTGTGCAGTCATAATAGGAACTGGTACCGGGGGGTCACGCCTCCACCGTTTCACTCTAGATCGTGGCTGTGATCTGCGTTCCGATTCCAGAAGGGCTTGACCACTAGTTGGCTCAGAGTCACCATGATGGTCAGGATATTGAAAGGGCGGCACTGCATCGAGATCACTCAGCTCCAAGTCCAAAGAGCCTTGCACAGGCGGTGAGTCCATGAAAGATACAATGCAACGAGCATCAAACGCTGGTGGAAAATACCCACAGCCTTGCTTAAGCCGTGACTAATCATCGAGATGGCAACTAAAGACTGCAAAGTGTTTCAATCTGAACGGCAACGAAACAAGTTGCCAGCGGACAACGAGCATGATGCAGTCGAAAAGGTTTTTCCCCGAGAGCGCCTGCGAAGGGTTCTTCGTAAAAAAGCAGCCGTTATACTACATCTTCACACCTTCACATCTGCTGATCTCTGCAGATCTACATCTTCACACCCTCACATCTGCTGATCTACATCTTCACACCTTCACATCTGCTGATCTACATCTTCACACCTTCACATCTGCAGATCTACATCTTCACACCTTCACATCTGCAGATCTACATCTTCTCTTCACACCTTCACACCTGCTGATCTCTGCAGATCTACATCTTCACACCCTCACATCTGCAGATCTACCTCCTCACACCCTCACATCTGCAGATCTACATCTTCACACCCTCACACCTGCAGGTCTACATCTTCACACCCTCACACCTGCAGATCTACATCTTCACACCCTCACACCTGCAGATCTACATCTTCACACCCTCACATCTGCAGATCTACATCTTCACACCTTCACACCTGCAGATCTACACCTTCACACCCTCACATCTGCAGATCTAGATCTTCACACCCTCACATCTGCTGATCTACATCTTCACACCCTCACACCTGCAGATCTACATCTTCACACCCTCACATCTGCAGATCTACATCTTCACACCTTCACATCTGCAGATCTCCTCTCGCTCTTCTTTCTATCTCTCTCTTAAGGCGCGGGCGGTGCCGCCGGAGCGCCACGAAACGCAACCCTTTCGCACGAAATGGACGTTGGACGTCAAAAACTGAGGAAAAATTGCGGTTTAACTTAGTCAAATGCAACCCTTTCGCACGAAATGGATGTTGGACGTCAAAAACTGAAGAAAAATTGCGATTTTACTTTGTTCACCGTGGCCCTCTCGCGCGAAATGGATGTTGAACGTCAAAAGCTGCAGTAAAACTGCGATTTCACGGGTCCGGTCTCTGTGTGTGAAAGTGTTTGTGTGTAAAAGCTTCTGGGTGTAAAACTTTCTGTGTGTAAAAGCTTCTGTGTGTAAAAGGGTCTGTGTGTAAAAGGGTCTGCATGTAAAAGCGTCTGCGTGTAAAAGTGTCTGTGTGTAAAAGCAGTGTAAAATGGTCTGTGTGTAAACGTGTCTGTGTAAAAGCTTCTGTGTGTAAAAGCGTCTGTGTGTAAAAGCTTTTGTGTGAGAAAGGGACTGTGTGTAAAAGCTTCTGTGTGTGAAAGTGACTGTGTGTAAAAGCTTCTGTGTTTAAAAGCTTCTGTGTGTAAAATTGTCTGTGTGTAAAAGTGTCTGTGTGTAAAAGCGTCTGTGTGTAAGGGAGTCTGTGTGTAAAAGTGTCTGTGTGTAAAAGCGTCTGTGTGTAAAGGAGTCTGTGTGTAAGTAGTGATAGGCTACTTCCCAGTCAATACTTCCATAGATATACCCCCATCAAACCAAGATATGAAAATCAACAAGCATAATCAACAATCAAAATAACAAATGAACCAACAAGAAGGGGGATTATCAATAAATGGACTGGGAAGCGCCCCAGTAGGTAGAAAATAATATGTATTCATCCATCCCCGCCCGTGCGTGAGGCGAGGAAGCCAAGAGGGGCTCGGCTTGAACCGGCGCTGGGGTGTGTGGTTTTAGATAAATAGATAGATAGATAAATAGATAGATAGACTATGATATAGCATTGAATATCTCATATATCAAGGTTGATGGAATTTTGTATAAATCCCTTTGACTATGTTTTATAGGGTTGTCTCCCCATTGGCTTTTCTTACCTGAAGGTAAGCGTTGCGCAGTTTCAATGTGTTTATTTCCAACGACTTTACCGCAGTCTTTTTTACATAAGGGTCTGGGTTTCCATTTTCCATTCAAATTATTCCATATACGCGTCCTCTTGCGATAATTAAACCCGTATTTACAATAATCAACATCAACAAAACCTAGGTTAGACATAAAATCTTGAGACTTCAAAAGTCCAGTTGCGGATTTTCAATGAACCAGTATTTAGGCTTGAAGTAATTGATTATGTCCAGCGTTTTTTCACGATGCGATTTGCGTAATCTAATTTCCGAACCCCTGTAGTTTTAGCGATGCTGTATTCAATACACGGAGGCGAAGCCCATATAATATCTATCTCATTAGGCTCTAATTTAGTGTAATCCCATTCTAATATATCGGTAGTGATATTGGCATCTTTTAAATCCAATGATACAACGCTATACCCCAATAATTTTGCGACTTTACCAACTGAACATGACCCGCTAAATGATTCTAATACTGTTTTACTCATATATTATATATTTAGATATTTCCATTTCCGACCGTCCGCCCCCGCTTTTCCTTTGGCTACATTGCCATCATCCACCAAATGGCACTCCTTGCTTGTTTGAGCGCCATTTGTCGGATTTCGTGGCAGACAGTTTGGTGAAGCATTCAAGTTGCCATAGTTTGGATTGACAGTTTCATTTTGATTTATCAGACTTGAATTTGACATTGAGAGCAGTTGATGTGTCGCATGGCATCTTGGGTTGAGACACTTGAGCATCAAACTTGTTTTTGTGATGTAGCCATTTGGGCAAGAGAAAAAAAACACCTCACGAGTTCATCTTCAGTAAAGATGGCTTCCTTTGAAGAGGCAATGCGCGTCGGCTTCTTTAGCAGTGTCCAGACTGCCAGAAGCCAAACATCATCACCAGTGAGTTTGAGAAGTTTGGGGTCTCCAGTTGGCAGTTGGGTCAGCACGGCAGACAGTTTTGTTTCATCACCTTCGGCATCCTCATTGACATCAGAAGCCTCGTCATCCTCTTTGGCATCAGATGTTCCCACCACATCCAGTTTGAGGGCTGCAACTTCCCCCTATATCCTTCTGACATCAACCACACTGGCCAAGGTGTGATTGATTTGAGGTTTCAGGTGGAAGCCCACGAGCGGAGATGGAGCCATTTTGACCTTTGCGCGTCCAACTATGTCTTGTCAGTAGCAGGTATGGACATGGAGCCTCGCCGCCTTATGTCTGATTACTTACATGAGATTGGCAACTTGGATGACTACACGTTGGAGCACTACCCTGAGTTCCAACTGCACGTCAAACTTCATTATGACAATGGACGGGTTGAACTAATTGAAGACATCCACGGCACAACCGAGATATGGCAAATCTTGAATGGCTTGATTGGCTTGGATGATGGGAGAGCCCTTGAAAGAAATGACATCAGGCTTTACTATGAGGAGATACTTTTGGTCAATGAAGATGCGCCCTTGCGCTATGTCTTTGATGATGACGACCTCACCAACCCAGACCCATTCAAGACTTACATGCTTCATGCTTACCTCAAAGATGGTGAGCCTTCAGAAGCCTCGTTGGATGAACTTGTGAGCGACAGTGATGAGGAGCCCATCAACTACATCACCTACGAGGACTTTGCCTTCCCGTTTCAGACCTACAAGTATCCTTTGTATCCATCGGACAAGAAGCGTGATTGGGATGTTTTGTTGAGAGATGCCATCTACCATTTCAGGCTTGAAGAAGCACTGTTTGATATGTATGAGTGGAAGTATGAACTCAAGGTCAGCAACTTCAAGAATGGCAATTGGGATGAAGACACGGTGTTTGAACTTGTCTATCTTCCTGAAGTTCAAATCAGCGCCAAACTGGAGTTTATGGAGGGGAAGCGCGAGACACACAAGTTTATGGTGGATACTCGCTTTGACATTTTGCGCTGTGCCATTGCCAACAACCACGATGGCATCCGTTCCTCTGACCTTCGCCTTCTCTACAAGGGTGAGGATGTTGATTTGAGCAAACAACTTCGCCAAGTCATCAAGGACATTGAAAACCCCTATGCCTTTCACGAGGTTCAGGTGATGACCAGATTGACAGGTGGTGGAAAACGAAACCGTTGCCAAGAAGCCGAAGAAAATGCCAGACGAGTTGCTGGTAGGCTTGAGGATGGCAACCAGTTCAAGCAACCGGCAATGTCATACTCCGACCAAGTCTGGAAGCAGTCCGGCTCTTTCTTTGAGAATGCCATTGTGAAGATGAACAGGGCAGAACTTGAGAAACTCACCGAAGACTACAACAGTAGTTCATCATCGGCAGTTGAGGTGTTTATGACATCCATTGCTTCATCCTTTGCCCCCTACTACTCGCTTCTTCAAAAGACCATTGACGATGCCAAGACCGCACAGGATTGCTTGGTCTCGGCATTGGTCTGTTCCTACTACAGGGAATTCTTTGGAGCGACTGTGGCTGGGAAGTTGAGCCATCAGGCTTTTGAGGGCTTGATGGAAAAAAGAGATGGAAGACTTCAAGTTCAAGAAGAGGCCGCGCGTCTCATTCGTGAGAGGGATGGTGATATGGACGACGATGATTTGTAAAGATTTTTCTTACTTTCCGCACAGACAGTGCCTTCGCACTTTTTGTATCTGTTTATTGGGGTTGGTTGGTTGAGGACTGGCTAAATATGCCATTTTGCCTCGGCAGTCGTAAATATATCCTCCTTGCCTTTGTCTATAGCAGGTGAAGTGGGCATCACCTCGCACATACTCTTGCGTGTTTAGTCTGTTGAAAAATGTGAGCATCAAACAAGTTTGACAGTTGAAGCACTGCCAAATTTTCAGAAAAAAACTGCCAGATTTTCAGAAAAAAATTAGCAAATTCACACCAAAAATCTGCGTTTTAGCAGAGGAAATCCACGAAAACAGCCATCCAAATATGAGCCAGAAATCTGCCAGATTTTTTGGAAAAATTTGCCAAATTTTTGCTAAAAATTTGGAACAACCGGCTGTGAAATCCATTTGCGCGACAGGTGGATGAGGGCGACTTCTTCTGGCGGAAACCCAGACCGTCTCCAAGCCCGACTTTTGGTGATAGGATTTGTTGGGGATAGTTCTAATAATGGGGGTTTGTATATCCGTATCCATTATTACAACCATTATCTAATAGTAAATACCCTCTTTATCATCAAATTTTACCTTATAGTAGTCTAAAGTGGATTGTTTGGGTTCTTTGATGAGTTTATCATTCAATTTGCCAAGATAGATATTTCTTTTATTTTTATATTGAGGGCAGTTTTCATCAGGGGGTTTAGTTGTTTTGGGTTTCCACTCCAACTTGGATAATCTTTCATCCAATGATTGAATTTTCAGTTGGAAATAGTTGAAGTTTTTAACAACTTCATCAGCAACATCATTGATGGTTTTACTGTTTTTCAATCCCTTCTTGGTTTCTTTTGTTAGGTCATCAACCTTATCTTCAAATGTTGTCATATATACATTACCGTAGATTTTAAAACTAAACTTTTTATTTTGAAAGTTGAACGCATCATTATCCCTTTAGAACATTTTATGGGAAACTATGTTCAATCCATATCATTTATTGCCAGTTGTTGTTTGCTACTGCTACTGCTCCTTGGAGTAGTCATAACGTCAGAAATCATCTTGTTAGTGCTTTCTACTTTCTTGTCTTCTGGTGTAATCTGGCGGTTCCACGAGAAGGATATGCTGTGGTCTTCACTGTCTAATTTTATATCCCCGTTGTCATCCCTACTAACATTCATCGTTTTATCGTTTTTTGTCAGTTTGAATGAGCAGGGATTGCAAGAGCATTTAATGCCTTTCGGGTTGATTTCAATTTCATTTCTTAACTGTAATTTACCCTTACATAAGGGACAATCAAAGGTTATAAACTTACTGGATAGTTTTTGCTCCTCATTCAGATTAACAACAGCCGGTTCATCGTCCGACAGTTCAAAGTCTTCAGGAATAGGCTGTTTTTTCATTTTACTAACTTTCTTTTTTGGTGGCATCTACTATATGATATTTAAGATAATTCAATATCATCTTTATAAATTCAAAAATCAACTTACATATCATTTTTATCCTGCCATCTTCAATGACTGGGAACATACTGTCATCTGATATTCTGTTTTCTATTTCATCAAGGGTCTCTAAATAAGTGTCATATTCAAGGCTGTTCATTGGATATAATTAGATTATAATTTTAAAATCTAATTATATCATCTATCAAGCAAGGGTGATGTAGCAACTGGCACTTTAAAAAAAGCGAGGCGTCAAAATGTCTCAAAGGGGAATGATACACTTAGCATTGATATTACGAGTTCCCTATCTTCTAATGCTTCTACTGCATAGCGAAAATGAACTGTCAGCAAGAAAAAAATGATGAACAAACTAATTAACGACTTATGTGGGTATATGGCAGTCTGTTCCAAATTTCACGACCCCAATTCAGCAAAATAAGATATGCCATTACTGAACAGAGAATTTGGGCTCTTAAATCTGATGAACACTCCTGAGCACTGTTCAGCACCTTTTCACTCGGTTAGCTCGAAGGTAGCTAAAAGCACTAAAATGGCTGCAGCACATATACAAACATATGTACTACATGTAACATGGTCTATACTGTACACATATCTGATCACGCCTCCCGAGCCTGTTCGGAGGCACGGTGAGTCCAAGTGTTTTGAACTAGGCGAGTTTTGATATGTACAGCGGAGCATAGCCACGACTCAAGCCATCTATGCCTTCAGTGTCAGGTGATGTTCACCTTCCAGAAAGTGAAAGTTCATATTCCGCAGTGCCTTATTCATCTTCTCCTCTATGACGGGTTTCGTCAAGACGTCGGCAAGCATATCGCCAGTGTCGACCTTCTTCAGCCGAAAGTAGCGCTTGGCAACGCGGTCTTGTACCCAATCGTATTAATTATCCACGTGCTTGGCCTTGCCTAATCCTCTACGTGAACCCATTGCTATTCCTGCACTTGCATCCATGAAAACTTCACTCTCAGGTTGCAAACCCCAGTCTTTGGCGGTTGAAACTTCTCCCAGCAAATTGCTGGCACCGCTCACAAGAGCGTAATACTCACTCTCTCCAGACGAAAGACTAACAACTCCTTGTCCTTTAGAATAAGTCTTGATACAACAACCACCGGCCATCAAGACGCCTCCTGACACGCTCTTCCTCGTCTTCACGCATCCAGCGTGGTCAGCATCAGACCACATCACAAATGGACTGAGTTTGTTCTGATAAGGAAAGAATTGTGCCATGCGTGGTCGATACCTAAGGTATCGTGCAACTCTTTTGAGCATAAGCATGTGGCTGGTAGTTGGTCGTTGTAGCCCTTGTGCTAAAGATCTTGTTGCTACTTGCAAATCTGGTCGGTCTTGTGCCAAATAAGCTGCTCGCATTGCAACTGATCTATACTGGGTTGCTTCTTCATCATTGAGAAAAACAGCGGCATCCTTAAGATCTTCCACTGATCCTTTGGCAAGTGGTGTCTTGACTTTGGCTCCTCGGGGACCATCTCCGAGTAAATCAATCACCAACTCTGCGTGACGTGCATCTGGTTCCCACCAAATTCCATTCTCCTTCCACGTGATGATTCTGTTCAGGACTCTGATGTCCTGGATGGTGTTTGGTGTTCCTGGTGGTCCTAAAATACCACATTCCACACATTTCCACTTCTTTGACAGCTCTTCATGAAGCCATTTGATGTTGTCAAATGTTCCTGCTGTTGTAAAATCATCTCCATGTACAACAGTTCTGAGGTCTCGGCCTGCATGGTAGTATATGCATGGATTGCTTTTTCCTTGCTTGAAACCTAAGGCCAACATGACCTTCTGTATTTGCAACTCCCAGTTGAGAGGTGCATCTCTGGTTCCATACAATGACTTGAGCAATCTTCCTACCACATCTTCTCCAGGCTTCTTTGCTTCTGCAGGAAGCTCCACGTAAATCTCGCGCGTCGCATCTGAATAAAAGTGAGCGCGTTTCACATCCAGGAATCCTAGAAGTCTACGCTTGCGATAGGCTTCCTTGACAGCTTTTCCAGCGTCTGGCAACTGAAACGTGACGGCTATTGTAACTAGCATCTTCAAAGCAGACAAACTGGGCATGGCTGCGAAGAACTCATCAAAACCTGAGCCCTTCTTGACTTCTTGAGCTACTAACCTACTTCTATAAAGTGGATTCTCCTCATCCTGCTTGTTGACATCTACCCATCGTGTTCCACTGGTACGTACCCCTTTGGGCATCTTGTGTCTGGGAATCTTTTCCCAAACTGGAAAACTTTCAATAATTTCGACCTCATCTTTTCTGGCTTGTTCTACACCTTTGCTGTCCAAAATCTTTCCACTGATATCATCATAATAATACCATGTAACTGCTTCATCTTCCAACTCCGGTGGAAGAGGAATTGTTTCTTCGCAAACTGGCTCTTCTTCACCTTCAATGGACTGAAGATACCTCTCCCGATCTTCCATGATCAGGTTCATAAGACATTGGTCTATATCATCCATGTCATCTGGTCTCTCATTCTCAGGTGGCCGTTTGGTGCCCTTAGACGCCTGAAGCAGCTCGGCTGTCTTTGGCTTTTGACGTCTCGCCTCCTGAGTCTGCAGGTCTCTTCTGACCTTTGGTTGGTGACATCTCCAACCTCTTGTGTGATCTTTCTTCTTGCTCGCCTCCTGCTCTCTTGGCTGAGGCTGAGCTTGCACTAGCTCCCACTCCAACTGGATCTGCAGTTGGATCTTGTACTACTGGACCTGGTGTTCCAGCAGTTGGCAAACTTGGCGCTGATTCCCCTGTGGCAGAATACCACAGCTCAGTAACAATATCTGTGTCATCAATCAACGGTGCGTTGATGACGTCTTGTCCTAAGTTAGGATCTATTGGTTCAGACTTAATCATGTCTCCTGTCTTGAACTCTCTGGTGACTCTCCACCAGACGTTATCCCAACTGGGACCTTCTGGCATAGTACCCTTGAGATACCTTGCATTCCTGTCAAGGCGCGCAAACACCTTGAAACCTTGAGGGACTCCTTGTGGTCTCTCACTTGAATATCCATAAAGGATCTTTGTGCCTTCTTCGGACACTTCTTGTTTCTGACCAGTGATTTCAGAATCAACCTTGGCCGTATGTTGGGCTACTCTCAGGTTGCCCTCTTCTGCTTGAAGCAGACGTTCCATCCTTTCTCTGCAAGCTGGAGTGTGATGAACTCCAGTGCCTCTCTTGCCAATTCTAGTGGCGTCACAGGCGACACAACCAGCTGTGTAGCCATACTTGTCCAAATCACGTTTGGTGATGTAAAGTCGTCTTGTTGACTTCTTTGGTGACTCAACTGGCACTGATGGCGCCAGTGGCTGCTGATCTCCCTCAACAATCTGAGGAAGCAAAATGTCATCTCTTTTTGATGCCTGGGGATCCCAAGGAACCCCAGTGACTGACATCAACGTTTCGACATCATATCTGTCGTCAGCACTCTTGCGTCGAATGCTTTGCACAGTGAAAACACCTGATGCATTCCCCACTATCTTTTCAGTGGTATTGTCTTTGACTCCCAAGAAAACTCCTTGGTGCCATCTTTGTTCAAACTTGTGACCTCTTTTGAGGAATTCAATTGTTTCCCCAAATGGTGGTAATGACACTCTCCACTCACGACCACGGTGTCTAGAGTATGGTGTCTTCCCATCTTTGACTTCCAACGATCTGTGAAACAAATTGTAAGTGGTGCTAGCATGTTCAACCAACCATGTCAAAACTGGGTGGTCGTCTGGCACCTTTCTTCCATAGCTTGTCTCCAAGGCACTTCTGAGTGTCCTGGATTGAGATTCAATAGCTTGAACTGCTCTTTCAATTTCCCCTTTGGATTCTGAGACTCCTTGGGGAACTTTTTCCAAAACCAACTGTTTGTCAAAACCATTCTTGGCTGCCTCAACTACGGAGTTGAGTGCAGGCTCTGGGTCATACCTCATGACCATCTTGGGGTACACAAACTTCTTAAGGTCATTCAAAAGACACTTAGACCCAATAGGACCTTGGGTAACTCCCTTGTATGGCAAAACGTGTGCGTAGGTCAGCTTGGACCATCGATCATGTACTATCAAAACTGGTGCATGCTTTTTCTGCACTTCCTCTGTGATGACAGTGTCATCCACTGAATTCATGAAACAATAGTCAGCTGAGATCACAGGAACTGTTTCATCTGAATGATCTACTTTGACATGTCTCATTGCCTTTGCCTTGCCTCTAATGCAATGTTCACACCAACTCCTAAAAGGATAATGGCTGACGAAATGCTCTTCTTTTTCTCTCTGCGTTGGCGCTGCTGCAGTTGGTAGTGCTTGAGAACCTAGCTTACTACTGCCCGGTTCATCATCTCCACTACCTGCGCTCTCTGTGGTTTCCACAGACAGGACTTACGCCTTCAACCCTTCTATGGGCTGCCCATGAAAATCCATGGCTATCTTGAAGACTCCTCCAGTCATTGTGATTGGTACCTTCTTGGCTCCCTTTTGCAGGAACGATCCTTTGGGGCCGAAGGTCACAGTCCAGCCTTTCTCAACCAGCTTGGACACAGATAGCAATGGCTTTGCCACATCCATTGCCCGGAACTGTCCCACACCTTTACTTGTGGGCCTCCTTTCTCACCCATTGTCACCATGGGGTTGCATATGCCGTGCACCTGGACTGGTTGTCCTGATGCATGGTAAACGGCTTCTCATCCACAGGCGTCATAGCCAACTCCAAAGACCGTGCCATCTCCTTGGGCAGGCAACTGGTTGCAGCCCCTGAGTCAACGGTGGCCCAAACAATGGTATCCACCGGAGATGCCAAACTTCCCAGGAAGTCGAGGTTGGAGTCTGATCGAACTCCTCCTCCTGGTGAATGCTCCCTGAGCTTGGGAGATGGTGACTTCTCCTTCTTCTTCCTGACTTTTCTTTCCGTAAAGTTGGCAGCTTCACGCACTGCCTTTTCCAAGAATCTCTTGGCACCTGTGCTGAATTTCCCCTTGCACTTGGACGCCTGGGCTGAATCAGCCCGGCTGTCCTGAGGCGCTCTCGATGGGGATATGGACTTCAGCTCAATTGGTGCCCTGCTGGGTGACTTGTCATCCTCCTTCTCTGATCTCTCCTTCTCTTCTCTCTTTGCTTCTTTCTCCTTCTCTTTCTCCCCTGGCCTCCTGGGGATCTTCTTCACTTCAGGCTTCACATCATCTTTACCCTTGTGCCTGAAGCGTTCATAGTGCTCCTCAAGGTGCTGCTTGCGCTTCTTCTTTTCATCCTTAGCAATCTCTTGGCGCTTTTTCTCATCTTTGGCTTCTGCTTCATCCATGGGGCGCTTCTTGGATGCCTCTCCTTCAGCCTTTGCTTCTCTTTCAGCCTTTGCTTGAAAGTGTTCTTTCTTCCAAAACTCCAGGGCGTGTTGAGGGTAGCAATTCTTGCTCTCCACATGTGGCCAAAAGCTTCTTCACATAGGGATGTCCTTTGTTGGACACAGTTTTGGACTTCTCGTGCAACTCCTTGAATGACATGAGCTCTCGAGAGGAAGTCTCCCAATGACGATCTACATCTTCCATGTCTGCTGCAGGTTCCTGATTGAATGGTACATCGTCTGATTCGACCTCTTCCGATGATCCTAGGTCGAGAACTTCACCATAAGCCTTCTCATAGGCCTCCTTCAAGACATTGTCCAACTTGCTGAGAACTTCAGGATCTTTCTGCAGCTTCTCGAGTCTGCTGACAAATTCATCCTCATCAGTGGTCTCTTCAGAGGAAATCTCGAACTTGTCATGAATCTATTTTGGGATTCCTTCTTTGATCATCTCCTTCATCTTGTCCTCGTTGGCCTTCTTTCTAGCTTCATCTGCCCTTCGTCTTTCAGACCTGTGATGTCCTCCTCTATGGCGCTTGGGTTCCAACTTTCTTGCCTTGGGAGGTTCAGGAAGATCTCCAATGTCCTCCTTGTCCCACTTGTGAGGGTTGGCTTGTCCATGGGTTGCCAGCTCATAGTTCTTGAAGCTAGCTGTTCTATCTTTTGCAGTGGCTGCTCGATGACTAGCAGCTCTCTGCCTACTCTTTTCTGCTTTCCTGGCAGCTCTTGCATGTACTCCAGCATCTAGGTCGGCTTGCAACCGACGAGAGGGTGCAGCCGGTGCTGAAGCAGCACGGCCTTCTGCCCTCACTTTGGCCATTGCCTCTTTGGCGTCTTTCTGATGCTGGGCTGCCTCTTTCTTCAACTTGTCCAGGGCTTCTTGGCGTTCCTTAAGGGCCTGATTTGCTTGGAGCCCTTTGTCCTGAGCATCTTTGACAGCGCTCTCAGCCTGAGCAATCATCTTACTGAAAAGCTCCTTGTTGGACCCAGAAGCTGATGCCAAAGCACTCTGAGCCATCACCATAGCGCTCCTGGTCACAGTGCTCCTTGAAGGTGCTTGGAGTGTAGCTCTCCTTGGACTTCGACCACGACGAGGTGATTCCTCTTGAGCTTCAGACTTAGGCGGCATAGCGTCTTCCAAGGTAAACAGCGCAGTGACTTCTGGTTCAGGTTGGTCACCAGATGCTGCTGCTGGTTGCTGCTCTTGAGCCCAAGTATCAGACTCAACATTGGCAACTTTGCGACCTTTACCTTGATCACCTTTACCTTTACCTTTGTCTTGACCTTTCTTGCCTTTCCCTTTGCTCTTGGAGTCATTGGTGTTTTGTTTATACCAACACTGCTGATTGCAAGACTGATTGGTCCAAGACTGATTGTTTCCAGAGTTCTTGGTGTAGGGATTGTTTGACCAAGATGAAGATTGATTCTTCCCTTTGTCTTTACCTTTGGACTTACCTTTGCCTTTCCCTTTATCTTGTTTTCCTTTTCCCTTACCCTTAGCAAGGGAATCCACATCCATGGGAACGGCTCCTGACTTTGCTTCTTTCCTGGTCTCGACATTCTCGAGATAGGCCAGAACTTCAGCTTTCACCTGGTCATACGTGGTCAATCTCGAAGCCTGCAGGTCCAAATGATCTTGCAGCTTGTTGGGACACATTTGCTGCAGACAACCCCTGCAGATGTCATCTTCAAGTGGTTTCTTCCTCCTGTCTTCATACTTTCTTTTCAAGTTCTCCCAACTCTCAAGCCCTTCTCGAAGCTTATCAAGATCTTGCATTGACTTGGATGCAGAACCTTTTTCAACAAGGCTGAATTAGCTTGAGGATTTTGAGGATCATATTTGCACAACAGTCGTCTCATGGCTTCTAGGCCAAAGTGGCTACCACGAGATGTGTTCTTGACAATTTCCAACGCTTCTCCCTCAGTCAATGATATGAGGGCTTGTCGAGCCTGAGCTGAAACAAGCTCGGCACCTTCATCAAAGTCTACTTCTAGACCTGACTCAGTGATCTCTTTGTCACACTGAGCTACGCTGTGCTTTGGGTTATGTAAAGGGGGGGAGCGCGAGGTCGCGTCGCGTGATACGCGTAAACTGAACCAATCGCAACATCAACCACCAAAAACATCACCAGTCCAAAAACCACATCACCGCAAAACAAACAAGTCACTGAACATCAAAAGTTGAAATGACATGCAAAAACGCTGAATGAACTGAATGGCTGAACTGAATCCCATCGCAACTTTTGGACACGCTGGTGGTTGTGCCTGCTTGCTGTATTGTCCAATTGTACCATTGTACAAACGCAAGTGCCATGTGATCTTCACACGAAGCTTCTGGTCACATACCAAGCTTTCCAGACTGTAGACTTGAAACACCTGTAGAGTTGAAACACCTCGAGTGAAATTGGACAGTGTCGACATTCGTCGTCAAATCCGTGTTGTTCCGAAGCCACACCCCGGGTGAGCGTAGCAGGCAACATCCCAGGGTGGGCAGGGTGGGTACCCAAAAAAAATTCCAAGCCAAAGCTCACGAAGATATGAAGTCATATCAGCAGCAACTGTCATGCAAATTCCAGTCAGGAAGCTTGTAATCTGATGATTTACTCCAAGTTGAAGACATCCAAATGTCAAGACTCATAATTTGTCATCAAATGAAGTGAAGAAACGATTCCAAATAAGCCAGTGTACCACCAAGACTGTTTGCACTGTAAACTGAAGAAGAGTTGTTGAGGCCAAAAACACCGAAGTTGAAAAATAAACCTGGTTTGAAGGTTTGTTTGTTCCAGGAGAACGAGAAGTGAGCAACGAAGTACTGTCACCAGTAAGTGACCCCACAACGGACCCCACCCACCCGCCCTTAAACCCAAAGCGCCGCATAGACCCACAGGGCAAGCCCAGTGAAGCCTACGCTGTGCTTTGGGTTATGTAAAGGGGGGGAGCGCGAGGTCGCGTCGCGTGATACGCGTAAACTGAACCAATCGCAACATCAACCACCAAAAACATCACCAGTCCAAAAACCACATCACCGCAAAACAAACAAGTCACTGAACATCAAAAGTTGAAATGACATGCAAAAACGCTGAATGAACTGAATGGCTGAACTGAATCCCATCGCAACTTTTGGACACGCTGGTGGTTGTGCCTGCTTGCTGTATTGTCCAATTGTACCATTGTACAAACGCAAGTGCCATGTGATCTTCACACGAAGCTTCTGGTCACATACCAAGCTTTCCAGACTGTAGACTTGAAACACCCTTCGAAGCGGAAGGCTGGGAAGATTGTGTCATCCCCATTGGGTCTTATCCTGCCATTTCCTCTTTTTTGTTTGACCTGAAGCGGCCGTCGTCTTTGCTGCCAACCGAGCTTTATCGAACTCAGTCTTGACCTCCCAGAGCGCATGAATGATCTCTGTTGGGATGTCACCATATGCAATGGACAGTTTCTTTTGCAAGTCAAGCTGAGTGTATACAGAGTTTGTAATATCATCTGCAACCGTGTTCTCCTCTCTTGGCCTCCACTTGAGTCTCACTCCAACCCTCGCACGGGCAAGGACTGATGACAACTGCATGTTGATCAGCATAAGCGGCCACTTAGTAGTAGCCCTCTTTTGAGAGAGGTGCTCATTCGCTTTGTTGTCTGTACCAGCACAAAGACAAAGCTCCAACTCCTTTCTGGACGCAGCCGCTTCGGTCCATCCAAACGCCACCAATGCTGCAAGTGTCGCCAGTAACTCTGCCGACGTCGATGCCCATTGGGCCCCTTTGCCAGGTGCAAACAAATAAGGTGTGTCAGACTCTGACAACGTGAGTTGAAACCAACGTCCTGTAGCCATCTCCCACCCACCAAGAACCACGCTGCTATCGGTACACTTAGCGTCCGTTCTGAACTGCTCTCCAGTGTAAACTGTTGGACGCCTTGCAGAAACCATGTATGTCTCGGTCCTGAACTCCGCCAGCAAGTAAGTCAGTGTAAGAATCACTGCATCTGGAAGCTTCGCCACAGTGCTGCTGGATGTGGCAGATGCCCAAGCATACAAGGGTGACAAATGAGGCTTCAGCCACACAAGCAATTGGGAAACAAAGCCAAGTCGCCCGAGGAACTCAGAGAAGCCTCGAGTCACCACCACAAACCTCCTTTCAGCAGCGGTGCTGATCCATTTAACAAGCCACTCCCCCCTACGCAAGGAAATTCCAACCTCATTGAGGTCATATCTCAGCTGATAGCCAACAAACTCTGAGGAGAATCCGCCACGAAATTTGTGGTAAGCAAAAGGAGTGCCAACCAACTCGAAAGCCAAAATCCAAATCCACAAGTTTGTAAACTTCTCCTTGCCAACGAATGAGCCATGCAGATCGTCCACATAAACCAGGTGGAGAAACCAAGCATTGCCCATGAGGTGGCCAACAAAGCGCCCAACCAACGCAAAGAGCTTCGCCCACCAATACGGTGCGCTGGAGATCCCAAAAGTGCCAACCTTGTTCACCCACACTGTAGGTGACCCAGTGTCTGCTTTGCAACACATGTAAGGCCAATCGCGCCTGCGAACCTTGACAAGTCTATGTGCAGCACGTATGTCAGCTGAAACACAAAAAGGAGCCTCCCTGGACTCCACAGACTCCCTCACAATCGCTGCAACTTCCGCCGGCCCAGGGCATTGTATCTGGTCCCTGTAGACAATACTATTGTTCACCTGCACTGAGTGTGTACCGTCGTGTAATGGCCTCACTGACCCGTCAGGTTTGGTTATAGCTGCCATTGATGCTACTCTGATACGCTCTTCACCAAATTCCTGCTTCAAAGCCGACAGCCTAGTCGGAAACATACGGCCCAGTGACTCCTCCTCCCTAAACTTTGCTTCAAGCTCAGTCGATGAAACCTGTGCAGATTGATAGTTGTTTGCAATGGGGTTGAACTCTGATTCGTCCAACTTCCTGTGCTTCACTTTCTCTGGATAAACCTGTGGTGTCCTAGGCAATGGTGAGTCAACGCCCAGGGGAACCCCTGTTGCAAAACTGTCTTCAACATCCACCAGTGATCGTACATCAGGATCTCCAAACACTGTCAACCACTGAGCAAGGCCCCGCAGCAAAAAGGGCTGACCCTCGTCCACAACCATAGCGTCAGCTGGGTCTGCAAGGAGGGCAGTCCATTGCTTCCTCAAGTCAAGCAAAACCTCCTGTGAGAAAGGAGACGCTTCAATTTTCCCGGTAACCAGTTTGTATGCAGCTGCCCTCACATCTGTAATGCACTTATCAACAGTGCTATGCAACAGGGAAAATGTCTCCCATGCCAGCTTCTTCATCACATCTGACCGTCTCGAACCCCTCGCAAGTGGCATCCACCTGGTGGGAGAACATAAACCAAAGCCATCTACAAATTCTCTCTGCCTCCCATCCCACTCAACACAAATGGGTTGGCCCCTGTTCAAGCAAGCTTCCATGTCAAAACCTTGTGTGACCAGTGTCTCAACGCCGTCATGAGCAAGGGCATCATTCGGATCTTCAACAGTTCCTGACTCAGGACATGTACTGCACTTCAACGTAGAAACCTGTTTTCCAGTCTTGCTGCCAGTTGACTCAACTGCTAAAGTAGGTCCCACACTGCCTGACTCAAGCCCTGTACCAGCACTGCCAAGGGGAAGGTGGTTCACAGTGTTGTTGTCAGTTGACTCAACTGACACACTCAGTGGGCCCTCATCGTGTTTAAGGGCCGTGCCAATTTTTGCACCCCCCCCGCAGGTTGCGAACGCACCAAAAATGGCGTCTGCAATGAACTTGCACATTTCTGGAGGATATGCTGCGCTGGGGCTGGTGTTCCAGCGATTTCCAGTTTTTCCCATCAACTTGTAAATATGTTTGTGGCCGCAAGTCCTAGGTAATGGACCCAAATACCTGTAGTTCTTGTCAAACTTTGGGAAACCCATGTGGCACCTACGGTCCCTGACAGTGAAATTGCACATCAATCTGGTGGGCTTGGAAGTGAGAGCACCAAACTGACACTGATGAATTGCAAATGTGAAACCACTGCACCACGCAAGCAAATTTTGCACCTCTTCCCATTGCCATATAGAACCTGGGACTTCGCCATCAACAATGCCTAAATCCTCAGGGTGCTCAAGCAAAAACCAACCGTTATGCTGCACAACAATGTAACAAGCACCAATGCACTGCATGACAAACTCGTTGGCCTCATTGACAATCTGTGCGTTAGCATTTGAAAGCCAAGGAAAACCCTTTGGCCAAGTGCGACTTCTGAGAGGCCTCGGGCCTGGATATCGCTGCCATTGAAACCGTGCACGTGAAAAAGTGTTGCATGGAGGACTGACGATCAAAAACCATCCTCCCTCCTTCAACTTCTCACAAATCTGTTCCCAAAGTTCTTTGCTTCGCAAATCATGGCTTTCAGAACGTTCAATATCAAATTCAAGCAGCTGCAATTGAATCTTTCCAGCATCCTGTAACTTCTTCAAGAATGTGCTGACATCCGACTGCCGCCGCTTCCCGGCAAACAAATAGATAACTTTGACCAGCACAGGATGTACTGGATCTGTACTAGGCACACCATCTCTGCCGGGTGGAACTGGCTGCCTCTCATGTCATGAACCCGCCAGCTCCTTGTGCTTGATTGCCGGATGGTCACCGTAGCATCCCTTGACCCGGCACTGATGTACTCTGTCGCACTTGCCATTGCAATTGCGAGCGTTGTACCCAAAGCATAGTTCTCTGTTGTCAGGAGTCCTCCAAGCCAACTGCAAGCCAGCCAACTCCTTGCGAATCTCTTTACCTTTGCCTTTCGAACCCTTGCCCTTTCCTTTCTGCGGCTGAAACTTGCCGCTGCCTTTGCTGTTGAACCTCTGGAACTTGTTTTGTTGGAAACCCTCTGAATGATGCGCCATCGATGCACGCAAAGCGACAGGAGTGGTGAAGTATGTCTCCTTGAGCTCAGGGTCGTGGATGACCTGATGAAGGGCATCTGCAAGGGAAATGCCATCTCTGACAACCAGCTTGCATGCCTCCTTGCGCAACCGATGTTCGAAGTTCAGCACAATGGACCAATCAGGTTTCACTCGCTGATGCCCTTCGCCTTGCAATGAAGGCACCTGAATGTTGTACACCTTCTCTCCCAAGATAAAGTCGACAAACTTGTTGAAAGGGGCTGCTGTGAGGCCATGTAGCCAAAACTTTGACTTGTATCTGGCAGCCATGCACAACCATGCGTTCATTTCAACACGCATGACTCGCCGGTACTCCTCAGTCGTCGCTGGGAGCTTCGATTTCACCTTGGTCTTGGTGATCCTGATGTGTCCAGAGGAATCCAAACCTGTCTGCAACTCTGCCGTCTGCGAGTCACGCTTGCTAGTGACTTCATCCAATGATGAAGCCTGTGGCTCATTTGTCTCTGTCTCCTCCGCCTTGACCGACAGGTACTCTGTCGAAGGTGCCTCTGCCTCCTGCAGCGGCCCGTAGACCAACTCCACCGCTTTCAGCATGGCCTGTCTTTCGTGCACTTGTAATGCACGCGGTTGGCCAAGGACCTTGGCCTCTGCTCTGATCTCCACCTCTTTCGAGATGTATTCCTGTGCAACCTCCCATGCAGAAACAACAGCTGCTGTCTCTGCTCTGCTCTCTGGTGTGTCTTGTGGAATTGCAAAGTCATTGAGGCAGGCACGACGCACGTCAGCACGTGTGTCTCCCACTGCTCTGACGTGCAATTGACACCTGTCCCTCAAGGGATACACCAGAGTCCGAAAGGACAAATTGAAGATCTGAATCCATGTGTCCTGCAACAAACTCTTTCTGCTGTGCTTCATCCATGGCTTCAACGTATGGCGGTCTCAACCCTGTGCCAACGTGAGGAAATTAAAATTCACATCAAAGCAAACATGAACTTTGATGAGTGAAAACATGTGATGAGTGAGCGAGTGCAACAAGATGCAAAATAAGGGAGAACCAAACCTGACATCCAGTGGAGTGCAACAAGATGAAAAATAAGAGAGAACCAAAATTGACTTGCAGGTCTGTGAGCTTGTGACAGTTTCATTTGACCGACAACGGCCTTAGCCCTTTGTTGCCGCTGAGCCGTCTCAACGGATCAATTCGAATCAACCGTCAAATCCAAACTCAAATGAAATGGAGAAAATGCAAGCACTCAACTGACATCCAATCCACGTCAAAACGCGTTGTACCTATTGTAATCAATGCAAACACTCGGATCAAAATCCATATGCTGACTGCAATCAAATCAAGTCTGAACTGGATTGGCACTTCGAAAAGGGGTTGTAAAATGGGGTTTAAAATAAACCCCCTTTTTGCCCCCAAAAAAGGACCCCCCAAACAGAGAAAAAGGGGGCGCCCTAAATCCCAAACCAAACGGAAAATTACCAATTCTGAAACTGATGAACTCATGCCGCATCAAAATTTTCAAATCTTTAGCGCCGGACGGTCAACTGTCTGATTGGTCCCCTTCGGGATCATTGTCTCCATCCGTTGAAGATGAAGAAGCAGTTGAACTAGACTCCTCAGGAGTGTCCTTGCCAGATTCTTGCAACATGCGCTTCTTACATGCACGACATATAGAGTCAAACTCTTCTGCAGTGACAGTATTGCATAGTCTGACTTCACAGCAGTTCGAAGGTTTGACAAAGCAGCCGACCAAATGCAAACGCCTGTGTCCAGCCCTTCTTGAAACAGTGATGAAAAACTTGTAAGTTTCATCTGATTGCACCCTCTTTGAAGCCTCTGTTGCAAGCGACTGCACCTTGATCTCAAGCTCTGCATTCTCTACATCAGCGTCATCGCCAACATCGACCCAATCCCCTTCCCTGACTTCGAGGGTAGGGTACTGTGTGCCAAGACAAGTTCGTCCTGTAATGCCAGTCATGACGCTATGTCTCTTCTTGATTCTTGCAAGATTAGCTCCATTGTTGACTGCAGTTTGACACAAACTGGAGATTGCATCATCTTCAAAGTACTCCTCGTCCAGGCCCTCCACAATGGACCGATTAACTGCACGTTGTATCTTGTAAACAACTTGCCTAGCAGTCCTAACATATTCCTCTGATGACGACATGCCAATTGCCCATCTTCCCAAGTAGGCCCGCATGTCCTTGCTGAAACCAAGCAATGCTGCAACAGATGTAAGAAAGTTCCGTGGGCTATGACCAGAAAAATGAGTCTCTAAGCCATCTGGGAGCAACAGTGAAGTGCCTGTGAACTCCCAGTAACCCAACCTCCTCAAAGGCACCCTCAAGGTACTGAGAAGTCTCCGAATCAGGGAGCTCAGGTCAGACGGTGAGACAAACTTTCGTCTGACACTTTCCCAATCACGTCTTGGTTCCATCACCAAATAGTCACGTCTATACGAAAACATGTCTGTTTCCCAAATCCTGTATCCAATGCCCAGCCAGTCAACACCAGACAACGAAATAGTCCGGAAAACAAATGCAGAAATCTCCTTTTGGGGTTTGTCTGGACCAGTTGTTTTCGTCTTCCCCATGACGACCTTCAAACCAAAGTTTGTGAGGATGGACCTGTGAGGTAAAATTGACTGCACATCGTCACAACGCAAAGCTGCACAAACCATGACCAACACTACCCATGCAAGTGCACGTGTAAACAATGGCTGTGCCTCGTCTCCAACTGTGAGTTCCATTGAAAGCAACATTGCAACCGTGTACATTTCAGCTGGACGTCTAGGTGGGTTCTCTGAGGCCAGCTCTGCACTCCAAGACTTGATGTGGCCAGTCCACAATGGGTCCTTGGAGATCTGCTGATCTTCAGGTACACGGCCCAACACCTCCAACATGCCTAAGACCACACTAAATGATTCAGGCACTGTCTTGCCGCAACCCTCATCAACACGAAATTGAATATAGTCAATAGCATCTTTGCAAGATGTTGGGAAAAGACGACCACGGTGAAGTTCCAACCAATTCTCAAAAGGTTTCCAACTTTTGTATCTGTTTTTCAGTGTGTTTGCACGTCGGGCTGCAAACAAGTGGACCCATGCACTGGCAGGATCATCTAAGCTCTCCACAAGCTTGACGACAGGGAGTTCTGCGTTATTGATGACACTCGCCAAAAGAAATGAATACTTACGTCTCTCTGTGTCCATCTTCTTAGCCCTAGCATCATGAGGTTCATCCTTATACTTACGCTGTTTCTTCTTTGAAGCAAGTTCCAAAACCATGACAGAGCTCGACTGAGTGATGGACAGAAACGAAGACTGCACATCTGCTGCATTACGAGGTGGCAATCTGTAAAACCCGTCTTCAACAACATGTGACCGTAGCCTCTTGAAAGCAGGGACGCCATTTGCTTGCCATACAATCAACGCTGCAGTTAAGTTCCGGACATCCTCATCAACCATGTCAGGGAAAAGGGACTGAATGAGTTGTGTACATCCCTCTTCATCGTCAAATGCAGCCTGTAAACTCAACGGTGACCTGAAAAATCTCTGAAGTGTCAAAAGTACTACAGGGTCCACACCAGGCCAACCATCATCCATCGCCCAAGCAGGGACGGTGCACCCGCGTCCAATCTGTATTGGACAGTGAAACGCCCCTACCTACCCAAAAAAAATTCCAAGCCAAAGCTCACGAAGATATGAAGTCATATCAGCAGCAACTGTCATGCAAATTCCAGTCAGGAAGCTTGTAATCTGATGATTTACTCCAAGTTGAAGACATCCAAATGTCAAGACTCATAATTTGTCATCAAATGAAGTGAAGAAACGATTCCAAATAAGCCAGTGTACCACCAAGACTGTTTGCACTGTAAACTGAAGAAGAGTTGTTGAGGCCAAAAACACCGAAGTTGAAAAATAAACCTGGTTTGAAGGTTTGTTTGTTCCAGGAGAACGAGAAGTGAGCAACGAAGTACTGTCACCAGTAAGTGACCCCACAACGGACCCCACCCACCCGCCCTTAAACCCAAAGCGCCGCATAGACCCACAGGGCAAGCCCAGTGAAGCATTCAACTTGTGCCACAATCTTCACAGCATTCTTGTGGCAACTTTCAACCCAAGTCTTAAACTTGTACCACCAACTATCCCAAGTGCCTGATGCTCCAGTGAACATATCAGGTTTGGGTATGCCTTTCAACTCTGATCTGTCTTTGTACTCAACAGACCTCTCAACATTTCTGTTGATCTGTAGCTGCTGGTTCATAGCCTCGGTCATTGCCTGATTCAGCTGCGCCTGACCCTGAGTCAATTGGGCCATCATCTGCATAACCATCTGGGACATGTTGGGACCGTTGGTCTGTCCTTGTGCTGGTGCTGGTGGAGTGCCTGGTTGCTGAGGTGGCTGCTGTTGCTGAGCCATCCTTAGTCGTTCTTCAGGTGCTTTGAGACCTGATTCAAGAGAACCCTTGGGTACCTTTGGAGATGCACTCCAAGGTTATGGAAGTATCTTTGGATTTTCCTGATTTTCAGGAGCTTGAGTGTCAACCTTTTCCAGTTGGCACGAGGTGACCGCGCCAGAGCAGAATCAGCTCGGCGTCGACACCTACACATTCACAGCTGGGTGTCAGAACCTCAGCTCCGCTACCATGAACAAAGAATTTGGGCTCTTAAATCTGATGAACACTCCTGAGCACTGTTCAGCACCTTTTCACTCGGTTAGCTCGAAGGTAGCTAAAAGCACTAAAATGGCTGCAGCACATATACAAACATATGTACTACATGTAACATGGTCTATACTGTACACATATCTGATCAATTACAAGATATAATATATTTTTTTTCTAAATAATTTATATTATGCCACAACTGGATATACCAAAAATAGAACCTATAAATGTAAAACAGTATGAATTCAAACAATCACAATACCCTCAAGCGGATAAATTGCCTTTTAGGTCAATCATTGTTTCAGCATCGCAAGGGGGAAAGGGTATATTGATACAGAACCTTATTTTGAAAATCTACAGAGGGTGCTTTGAAAGGATATACATCGTATCACAGACAGCACACATTGACGAAGCCTACAAGGAGGTAATAAAATACATTGAAAAGGAACTGAAGATAGACAACAAAAACGAGCAGTATTTGTTTGATGAATACAATGCCGAAGCACTAACACACATCATAGACACACAGCACAAAGTGATAGAATACCAGAAAAAGAACAATAAATTATTTAGTTGCTTATTGATTATAGATGATTTTGCTGAAGACAAGACATTTATGAGATACAGTAAAATCTTACACGGACTATACACAAAATCAAGACACTTCGGTTTATCAGTCATAACAGCCAGTCAGAAATATAACGCCCTTGCTCCGATAGTTAGATTGAATACCAGTTCATTATACATCTTCAAGTTAAAAAATATGGCAGAAGTTGATGCTTTCGTCCAAGAGCAGTCCGCATTAGTTGATAAGAAGACAGTATATGACATCTACAAAATAGCCACTGAAGACCAGCCTTACTCATTTCTATTTGTAAAATTAAGGGAAAGCGATTTGAATAAGATTTTTATGATAAGATTAGAAAAGGCTATACATATCAATTGATAATATTCTTATATTGAAATAATATTATTAATTTAAAATAGGCTGTAATTACATAAATCTATTTTTGGCACAGCATAAAAAAGTTTTGTTTGCTTTTCTTTTTCTAATTTGCCCAGTCTTTCTGCCATTTCTTTTATTGCTTTAATCTTTAGTTTATCTATTTTACTAATGTCTAATTCATCTTCAGTTATATTATTGATTTCTTCCATACAAGTATTTTTAACTGTAGAATGCTGATTACCCATATATGATTAACTTATATTTAAAATTCTACTAAAGTATTTTTTTCTTTACCCTTCGCTTTTGCTTTTGGTTTTGGTTTTGGTTTGACATACTTTTTAATGAAGTTTTCAACTTCAAACAATCTACTTTCCAAATGTTCTATTTTTTGTTGTTGGTCTCTTACACACCCCCATAATATGGAGTTCATCTTAACATAACTTAATTTCTTAATACCATCCACTTTCACGAGTATATTTTCAACCTTTTCTGGTATATTTTCTTGTACCTCCTCTGCTATAAAACCTATATGAGTTTTAGTTATTCCCATTTCTTTTTCTTCTTTCATTTTGAAAGTATGAGGTTTAATGCTACTTACTATTTTTGTAAATTGAAGTCTGCTTCTTCAATATCATATTTCATATCTTTTTGTGATGTATCCACCAAATCGCCTTCTAATGTATAAGGTGCTGGAACAGAAACTTTTGATGGCGTGACGAAAAGTCTTATGCCACCATTAGCATAAAATCTTATGTCCCCGTTGGGGTCTTCATTGATTAACTTGAAATGATTAACACCTGCTGTATTTTCATTAACTATATAACTATTCTTACAAGTTTCTCTATGAAAATATGCCTTTTTGTCTTGATTGACATATATGTCTTTTGAAAAATTAACATCTTCATCTGCTTTTCTGTATCTCATATATTCTGCTAAACCGTCATCTGTTGTATTACTACCTTGAAAAACCATATCAGCGCCAAAATTTCTATTGTAAAAATAATCTCCATAAATATATTGAGACGACAACGCCCTACCGGTTGATACATCAATAATATTTTTAGTGCCGTCTAATGTAAAGAAATTAACACCGCCTCTTCTCAATACTACATTAGTAGGAGTGGCACTATCAATTACATCAAACTTACCACTTTCAGCAAGTAAGGATATACCTGTATTTACTTCCACATTGCCATTTCTAAAATACATAAAATCTATTGTGTTCCTTCTAAAACTGACATCAACATTACCGATACTATCATATGTGTTTGATTTAGCACCTTTTGTTAGTTCCACTGTTTGTAGTGCTCCTTCAAACTTCATATATTCAACATCACCTCTTTTGAAGACCAAATCAACATCGGTAGCATTTTTTTGTATTGATAATATCGGTTTGTAATCGGTATGACACACAACATCTACATTAAAATACGCCTGAGCGTTTGATAATTGAAATTTTAAGTGCTGAGGAAACGGACTACCACCAATATAAAACCGATCAACTCCAGCAGAACCAAAAATACAATAATCATAAGCAGCATTGCCACTTCCTATATTGATAGAACGGATATAACCTTTACCAGTTCCTAAATTAATCGCACCTCCTAATGGAAATTCTATGGTTGCATTAAAATAAGTAGCACCATTAACCGTTAAGTCATAAGTAGAAAATTGAGAACCACCACCTATGACCAAATCGCTTTCTATTGTTTGTAATGTCTCACCGGTATATTTTACTAAATTACTGTCATCAACACCTCCACCTCCAATATCTGGACTTGTCGGTTTATGAAATGTAATTAAATTGTTCTGTAATGTCATAACCAAATTAGTTGTAGCATCTGGCACTGTGGGACTACCTACATAAAATTTAATTTCACCCGTGCTCTCATTCATTACATAATTCATTATTGTTGATGCGTTCTTACTTTCAATATAATCACATAAAATGTTATTAACACATTCTAAATTATTTGAAAAGTATGAAGCACCATTAACAGTTAATATATTGCTTCCGTTTTTAGCACCATTAACGGCAACAGTCCCCGCTACTTGTTGGTCGGTTTCTCCTGTCAGTTTTAAGCAATTTGAAGTGTCCCCTGATAAATCTAAATTGGTAGGTTTGTTAAATTCAACAATCCCGTTTTTCAATGTCATAATTAAATTAGTTGTTGTATCGGGGACTATTGGACTGCCTACATAGAATTTAATTTCGCTGGTGCTTTCGTTCATAATATGGTTTATGATTGTTGATGCATTTTTACTTTCAAAATTATCACACACAATAAAATTTTCACATTGAGTTTTAGGATTATCTTGAAGTTCAATCATACTGACATTGTTTCTTCTTATGATTAAATCCAATGGTGCTATTGTATCTATTTCTTGGGTTTTAAGATTGCCCCCGCATTGGATGATTTTACTTGCTACGATTTTACTTTCAGAAACGTCATATTGTATATAAGTATCGCTGTTGCTTTGAAAAAGTATATCATTGGTATTAAGTGCATTAAATGTATTTGACTGAATATTTGAACCTTTGATATAACCGCTACTATCTAATGATGCTACTAAATGATTACCGTTGATTTCACCATCCCCATTTACATAAAAGTCTTTGCTTGATGCTACACCATTCAAAATGATTTTTGATAGACCGTCAATATGACCCAGTCTCAAAGTTCCGGACATATCCTGTGGATTGTTGATATTCAGTTTGTCATTCAGTAATGTTTCCGTCTCCGATTTAGTACATGTATTATTTAATAAAGCATCTGTCTCAGTTTTATTATTCAATAAAGCATCTGTCTCAGTTTTATTATAGTAATTTGTTAAATCAGTCGTGCCTGTTCCTCCTCCTCCTCCATTGATGATTGCTGTATTTACATACTGCTCTGTTGCTAAATTTGATGTTCCGGTAATCTCTAACTTGATAAATTCAGTAGCGACTATTCTGTTAGAACCATCTAATGAAACCATAATATTATATATTTAGATTATAATATTATCTTTTCTTGGTTCTTGAAGAAAACATATTCATACATAAATTATTGTATCTTTCTTGCTTTTGTTTGATGAATTCATTTTGTAATAACTGATAGTGTTGAGCAAGTGCTGAAACATGGTTTATTGGTTGTGGCGGTTGCTTCTTCTTAATGAAAGGTTGTGTTGGTGGGGCTTCTTCTTCATCACTATAATACACTTCTGGGGGCGGTTTGACTGGTTTTGGTTTCGGTTGTTGCTTTGGGCGTGGATTGGTATGTTTCTTGACAGGGCGCTCTGATAGATTACCTTTACAGTTCTGCTCGTGCCCGTATCTGTATGATTTCATCTTCATTGATTTACTACATTTGGGACAGGTAATTATCCTATCTTGCGCTCTTATTGGTTTTGGTTTTGGTTCTTCCTTCACTTCTTTTGCTTCTTCTTTGGGTTCTTCTTTTGGTTTTTCAGTGGGTTCATCAATGATTTCATTAGTTAATTCAGGTTGCTCTGCTTCTTCTTTTGCTTCTTCAATTGCTGGTTGCTCTTCTTTCACTTCTTCATTTTGTAAATCAACAACTGTTATACTCATTATTTAAGGTGCTATAAAAATTCTTCAACAATTCTATATATTTAGTTTGTCGGAAAATATATAGAATGTGTGTTTAGGTTAGTTGCCTGTTATGATTTCAATTAATATGACGGGTGGCTAAATACGAGACTAAACTGACAAGGTATATCATATAGATTTAGTGTATTGTTTTTATCATCAGTGATGCGAAAGGTTAATCTTTTGAGATTTTTACCACCAACATTGATGTAGTCCTCACTCAAGGGAGCGGATGTATCATTGATGATGCCCCCCAGTTGTTCCGATACAATAACTTTTCTGGTGATAGAAGATGAATAAGTTGAAGGAGACATCAAATGATGGTCGGCTAATTCTGGACTGTTTATATAAACGGCTCTAAAGGGCACTAAATTAAGGTATGAACTCGTCCAAGTAGCAATGGGTGAAGTGGCAACAAAATTACTCAATAGGTAGTTTATTGATAATGGGTTTGAACTATCATAATTTGACTGTGTTGTATTCCAAGTGTTATTAACGTAGTTTTTCAATTCTGTATCTGTAGGTATTTTCAGTTTGTAATTCAAGCCGTCCTTAATCTTAAACTCCACTGTTCTTGTAGCACTGCTGTAGGAATAAACAAAAATGCCACCTGCCGTTAAGTCTTCCGTGTTGCTGTTCATGCCCTCATTCATATCGTAAGCAAGTTGTTCGGCAAAGTAAATTTTGTTTCCTAAATAGACCCTAAAGTTTTTAACAAATGTATCGGTATTATCAAACACCATAACATACTTACAAATATTCAAAGAAGCCAACTTCGGTTGTTTTGAAAGTGGCTGGGATTGATACTTCTGTTATATGAAGCCTTGTTCCTTCGGGACACTCCATACTTTGGTCTAACTCAATGATAAAATCCGATGAAGACCTTGATTGAGACAATCTAAAGGCACTATCCACCAAGACCTTTTTGTAAGTCAATTTATTACTCATCATAATATTTATATTATTACTTTAGATTTTTATAATTAATAATATACATAATATGATAGGAGTATTAGGCAATCTTGGCAGAGTAGTTGGTAGAGAAATGATAGAAGAGACAGCAGGTAGATTAGTAGCAGGTAGAACTGCCGAAGATATTTTTACCAGAGAAGAAGTAGCGAGAAGAATAGGTCAAAAAAGTTTTGACTTGTTAGTAGATAAGAATAAAAGAGAAATGAAAAGAAGAGAAGACGAGAGAGTTGAAAATGATGACAGAAAGAAAGAGATAGACTGGAACGCAAGGATGAATGATTTTGCCAGAAACCTTAATGACCACTACAGACAAAATACAACGCTATACAAAGAAGAGAGAAACATAGGCAACAAGGAGAAAATAGAGGATAGGTTCGGGTTAAGCAATGCTTATGCATCTAAAAGCGGTCTGTATTCTACCGGTAAGACGCTGTATATTAGTGGCACTACCGGCAAAGATGGAAGCATTACAAGAGACATCATAGATGACTTGATACATTTACCGACCAGAAATGCCGAACAAACTGAAAAATACAAGGATGTAATAAATTACCTGAAAGACAACCCGCAAATAAAGCGTGTTGTTGGACACAGTCTGGGTAGTGCTGTTGTAAATACCATCAATCAAAATTTTCCTAACAAGTATCAATCAACAACTTATGCTACACCTGCGATAAAACCGAAAAGAAAGGGAAAGCAAGACCCAAGACATCGTGATTGGAGAAATCCTAACGACCCTGTTAGTGCTTTGGATGGATTTGCTATTACCAGCGACTACAATGAGCCAAATATGATTACTTCGCACGGCTTCAAAAATTTTGCTGGTAATGGTTTATGGCATATTAGACCTACCACCCACATTTCAAATGGCATTAATCCTAACTCACCAATTCAAGCGTAATTTTATTTTGTATATAATATCAATAATGTTTCATAAGATAGACTATAAACATCAACCAAAACCAATCGCACTAACAAAAGGACAATCAATCTATAAGAAATTGGAGAAGGAAATGAACAACCCGCCATCAGACTACAATAGCATCAAAAAACTCATAGAAAATAATGAAAATAGTATAGAAAAATTACAAATAGTCAATCTAAAAGTATTAAGTTAATCCCACATAAGAAGAAATAATATTTAATAAAAAATCTAAATTTAGATATATACAAAATGGATAATATTATTAGCGAGAGTTCCGATGTAATGATTAACCAGTTGAATTTTGGATTACCAGAGACAAGCCAATACATTACTGACCGTCGCTTTGTAAATTACTTTCCTTCGGGGTCTAATGTCTATGCCCCTAATGCGGGAAATAAAAACATTAGGTTTTACATTAGCGGAGATGCCAACCAATATTTGGATTTATCAAGTGTATTCAAGTGTTAGATTTTTTGCTGCACTTCAAAATACAGATGGGACAAGAGCCAAATTTTTACGCCCTCTTGGTGGTCTTCATTCCTTTTTTCAGAGATACAGGGCTATTGTAGGGGGTCAAATGGTTCAGGACATTATTGAATACAATAGACACTGCGAATTATTCAAATCATTCAAGTCTAAAGATGTAAATGAGATGGATGATATTGAAAGTTCTGCCAATCCTTCTTGGGATGATGACTACCATATGTATGCTAATGGATTGAATAATATGATTGATGCTACAACCGATGGAGCAACAAATGCCGGTGGTGTTGCTACTGTTGCTACTGGAGGAGACCATAATGAATGGGGTAAGATAGATATGCGACCAACTCGCCATTCATTATGTGGCATTGCTGGTGCTAATGGAAAGATGCGGTTAGGACATAAACCAGTTTGCGGACTATTAGAAAGTAATTATTACTTACCATTACGCTTTGCGCCTTTGGAATTAGAATTTACCATCGTATCCGATGGCAATGAGCCTATTGTAGTGCCGGAAGGAGACGCCCAAACAAATCCAAACACTGAAACAGATAAGCAGGGTTATTACTTCCAAGGAGTAATACATCTGTAAGTTGGGAAATGAACAATGTTATTATCCGTGCTGAAGTAATAACTTTAGACAACACCGTTGATAATAACATTACAAAACATTTGTTAGAGGGTCAAAGTTTAAAACTTATTGTCCCACAATACCACACCATAACTCAAACGTTCAACACTGGAGGAGGAGAGATTAATATGAATATTGTAAAGTCTGCATCTAAACTATCCAATGCCTTTATCACTTTGTATAGAACACCAAGACAAGGAAGTAGATATGGTTATTTCTTACCTTCTAATTATACTCATAAGCGTTGGAATTATTTTTATAATCCTATGGTTAATAGTGAGATTAACGACGGCCCGTTGGCAGATACATTACCAGCACAGGAAGGAAAAGGTTTTCAAGACTATAGCAGAAATTTAAGTTGGCAATTACAAGTCGGAAACAAAAAATTGCCAGAGTTTGAAGTTCAAAGTCTTTCAGAGGTTTTTTACTTTTTGCGACGTACACTACACTACCACAACTACGACCAGAACTCATTGAATATCAGTTATAAGCAATACAGAGAGAACAAATACATCATTGCCGTTTCATTTGAGAAGATGGCAGATGTTAATTTTACATCAATAAATACAAAGATGGGCTCATTAATCACTTTTAAAATCAAAGGAACTGAAGGAACACTGGCAGAAACTGAACAAATCCAAGAGGTATTTTGTCATTTGACGTCAGAGACCGTTTTAGAAATTTTAGAAAGCGGGGCTGTAGTGTATGATTAAATTTATTTTCTAAAATAATATATAATCAATGTTTCAAGCATACAGAAAAAAAACAAACAACAACAAATTTTAGGCAGAAGATGAATAAACCGGCAACCGGTAAAAATCAAGGTATATTCAAACATCAAGACACAAGGTATATGGTTTGGTTGAAAAAACAATTGGACGAGAGGGAAACAAGAGACAAATTAGTATCCTACAGAAATGACATTATAGAAAGCAACAAGAGGGTAAATTATAGAAATCAATTTGAAAAACTGCAAAATGAAATACAACGAAACAACCTTAACCATAACTCATTAGAACATTTAAACCATCAAATACATCAATTTAGAAACTTACAATTTACATAAAAATAATCTTATATTATTTTTTCTAATTAATAATATAATATATTATGAAAACAGCAACTATAGAAAATGTGAATAAATTATCCAAGATTGGACTAAGAAGAAAGCCAACATATAATGAAATAGTGGGGTTGATTGATGAAAATGAAAAACTAACTGGTAAATTACCAAACAGGGATGCTACATTTTTCAAAGGAAGTCCCGAAGGCTCATATTTTGACGGGTCAGATGCGATGGAACAGTTGAAGGAAGAACAGGGCAAATTACTTTTAAGACAAATGTCAGGCATCTTATTAAGGCAAAATGTAAGAACAGCAGGGAGAACATACCATACCGAAAGAGCACGGCAACTACCCACAACATCGCCAGTCATCAGCCAACCAACAACGCCAATGGATGTAGAAGAAGAACTGCCAAGCCAAGCAACCCCAACAATGCCATCGTCAACAACTCAACAAGCATCGCAAATACAAGCAGAATTAACACAGATGGGAGACAGGGCAACAAAGAGAAGAGAAGAAACAACAATGAACCACAGAGGAGAAGTATTTAAGCAAAGTAAGCCGACAATAGCAGAGCAAACATACCCAATAGGACAGCCAAGAAGTTATGCCCCAATAAAACCAGAAACACACAGCATAGCAACCGAAGACGCAGCAATACCACAAGCACTACCCAAACAAAAACCCAAAGCACCAAAGGCAAAAGCATCAGCGTCATCAAGTAGCACCCAACCAGCATTGCCAGTTGTTCAAGTAATGGATACATCAGAAAGTTCAAAACGAGCAAGTCCAGAAACTGCCATAGAACCAAAGGGAAAAGCAGGACGTCCAAGGGTCAGATTTGCTGAAACAAGGGAAGAGGGCACAAAGAGGGACGGGAGCGAACCAGAAGAGACCGACAGATACAGTAAGAAAAGAAAGAAGAGAAAAGAACAGCAAAAGCAAATGGCATTAGGAGCAGGTGAGGAAGCAGACGACGAAGATGACGCACAGGGAACAGGCAAAGGAGTTAGAAAAACCATTCAAAAACCCGTAGCACCGAGCAAAATCGGAATACAGAGGTTAAGGGAGGAGTTTGTAAATGCCAACAACAAGAACATCATATCAAAACATGAATATGAGAGGTTCAACTTATATAAGCAATTTGTGGGAGCAAAGGGAAACCAAGCGAAGAAATCAAAAATCATAGCAGACGCTCGGGTTATTTACAGAGAAGTCTTGTTTAACAAGTTGAAGGAAAGTTTTAAAAATCAATGAGTATAGTATAATCATACATTGTAAGATTTATAATATATGATTATGATATACTTGTAGCACTCTATACTTTCAGCAATTCG
Source organism: Cladocopium goreaui (assembly GCA_947184155.2). Classification (NCBI taxonomy): domain Eukaryota; class Dinophyceae; order Suessiales; family Symbiodiniaceae; genus Cladocopium; species Cladocopium goreaui. Next base: position 6,338 of record CAMXCT020002239.1, on the reverse strand, counting down.
TGCCTTAACAAGGGTCTTGGGTAGTCAGTCAGTTTGTAATATTTTTGCTTCAGTTTTTCAGAAATTTCTTCCACGACATACTCACCTTTTAAAAAATGATTTGTTCTTTCTTTTTCAGTTATTGTTTTTTCCTTACATTTTTTTGCTTTGTCCCCGATATGTAGTTCAGGATATATCCTTTCCTTCTTCGCTTTCATTGATACACTCATTACTGATTTAAATTTGTTCTTTTTCTTCCTTGCTTCGTTTGGGGTTTGACCCGTTGCTGAATGAACGTCCTTATTTTTGTAGGTAAGCATAATTTCTAAAATGTAGTCTATCCACTGTATATGTTGTTTGCCCCTATTCTCATCCGCTTCAATTCGTTTGAAGAGTTTATCCTTGAAGGTTCTGATGAACCTTTCACTAAATGCCGGATGTCCCCTTGTTCTGTATAGTTCTATGCCTTCATCATCTACATACTGCTTAAACTCACTACTTGCTATTGTTTTTCATCATCGGTGTATATGATTTTTGGTTTTGCTCCCATTTTTTGTAGTGAATGAGATGTGAAATGAATGGGTTCAAATTCAATAACTCCCGGCTTTATGGTGAATAAGATCTCTTCATATATGTTCACTGATAGAATACATAGAATACTGTAGATGTGGTTTTAAACTAACCTTGAATAAGATGTTAGGTATATTTCCTTTTTTGATTTTTTTTGTAGGTTGACAATTTTGTTGGGTCTGAAAATGGATTATACCGGACAATCCCAAATAAATGAGGGTTTTAATTGGAAAATCAGCTGTGGGCTTTACATCGTGCTATTCTACCAATTTTTCACCATCCCTTCATCAAGGCACCCATGCGGATCCTAAGTTGAGGAAGTTGAAAAGCTTGCTGGTTTGCACAATCACTTTGACCGAGTGCACGCCCACCGCCCACTCCTCACTGAGCTCACAGTCAGGAACTATTGCGATAATAGCTTCCACCCCGAACACATCCAAGCGGCCATCGGACACCGAGAGCGTCTTCGCAGTTGGCTTGCTGAACCTGTTGACCCATCCACCAAGCCATCATGGACTGGAGTCATTCATCCCAAGCAAGCCCGAACACAATACCATGCTTTGCGTGAACAAGTTCAAACACTCGACGCGAACACAACATGTCCGCGATCTCGCAAGTAAGTTGGAATTGACCGCACATGAGGTTTCTACAATTGACCTCTGACCTTCGCAATGAGCCACCTCTAAATTTCATGCGTCCGACATTGCCTCAAATTTTGAAGGCTGATCAACAAGTGTTTTTGTTCCTGATCCGTGTAGAGGTGGACTTGAGACGGCAGCCAGACAAGTTTGCAGCTTGATGAGAAGATTTTTAAAGCTCTGCAGTCCTATGAAGTGGGGTTTCATTTGCTACCCGTCCCGAAGGCCACTCAAAAGGCAGAGACACTAAGCCAGCCGGCGCACAACGCTTCGTCCTTTGGGAGTGGCAAAGGCAACTGGACAGATAGGAGGTCACATCCTTAAAGGGAAAGGTGGAGCTTCACATGGAAAAGGAAAGAACAAAAGCGGCCGCTCAGTGTTGCCCAAATTTTTGCTGGGACGTGACAACACAAACATGGACATGCATGGAAGGCGCGAGTGCCCACGTGGATGGCACCTTTACAGCAGAAAAGGGTGTCATGCTCCTCATGCTGAAAAAGATCACGACCAGAAGAAGAAGTGACATGCCAAAGGCCGCATTAGCTCTTTTGGTGGAGGCTGGTGTGGACCTGAATGAATGTTTGATAGTAGAAGTATTGCAGGAAGGGTTACTGCGGCCTTGAAACAATTAGGTCTTTTCAGTTCATTTGGGACTGATCATGTTCGCCACAAGAGTGCAGTTGCTCCTTTGGTACTTGCAGATTTGACGACAGGGACAGGCGTCGAGTTGTTGATGCAGTGGCTCGAAATCCACGAGTGGTTGGCATTTTTCTTGCGCCACCTTGCGGAAGCGCCTCGAGGGCACAATCAAACGCAAGAAGTCTGGCGACCCAGAACCGCCTTGACCGCTACGGTCAAATCAGTACCCAAACGGGTTGCCTTTTCTCAGTTTTGTTGACTGCATGAAGATTTCAAAGGCCTCAATGTTACCAGTTGCCGGATCGCTGCAATATTAGTGGTCCTGCTTATCGCTACTGCACCAGAAGAGTTTGGAATCCCTGAGTGTACAACTACGGTGGAAGCAGCCGGATTGGACGGCCCACACAGGTGGGGCATCATACTGCCCAACAGTTCAAGAGTGTCTCTGTTGACGTATAAAGCCATCGTCGCAGTAGGTACCCAGAACTGGTGCTGCATGACCAGGACCCCATCCAGATAGGACACTTTGTACCTCACGATCACACTGTCGAGCACGGAGGATTCCGAACGGTGCTGTGGGAGGTTCCTAAAGACCTCCTGGCAGCTATTGAAGATGTCGTAGTTTTCCTTAATTACCTTCAAAAGTGTTATCGGGACCTTAACCAAGGAGCGACAGCGCAACTTCTGGTAATGTGCAATCGCACAGCTGTGCACAACCAACTCCTGCAACATGGTTTTCTGTAGAAAAAGCGCCGTGCACAGATCTGCGGTCAGATCCAACGCTTCATCCAAAATTCCTACAGAACTACGCAGGCGGACGCGTACGTCAACCACGCACACCAAACACAAGCGCAGAGCGTAAATTCACAAAACTAATTAAACTAAAGCAATACCATGTCAAAAGAGTTGTTTCACCCTCGACTCCCACATGCTGACGTCAAGCTCCTTCTTTTCGCTCCAGACGCAACACGATCAGTCACGGGGAAACACAAACACAACAAACAAAAGACCGAAGACAAGAGAAGAAAGATGATGTGTTCGTGTTCCCTGTGTCGGTCTGTCTTATGTCAAGTTATGTGACACAGCAGCTCTTGTTCATTAAATGAACTCCTGACACCAGTCCTTCGAGCCGATGTCTCAACTGGTAAACTCGATTCCAGGTTTCCAGTTAACAAACCTCAAGTTCTTCAAATAAAGGTTTGTTGAAACTATTCCAGCTGCTAGAAGTCTACAAAACTCAATTTCACTAGATGAATTCAAAATCATCGAAACACTCCAAAAGTTCTCAAATCAAACTGGTTCTCATCCAAACGTGAATAACCAGCTCATTAGCCACAAGCTGACTAACTTCTCAAGAACGAAGTGATTCACACAAGGTATCTGTACAACCTTCTTCTGGATACAAAACATAGACAGAACACAAAGTTCTTTCTCCAAATCAGCTTTCCACATAGAGATAGCATATCACAGCTTCTAACCTCAATGTAGAATAGAATGTTCTATTCGACATTGTCAATGTAGGTCAGCCAAATACAGTTGTATCGCTGAAGTCTTTCGACCACTGCAATAGCCAATCCACAATGTAGACCAAAGTCTTCTCAAAACAAGGTCGTCCTCATAGAGATAACCAAAGTCTTCTCAGGAACGATAAAATGCACACCATAAGATCAAGTGTATGATCCATAGGTTACGATGTCGATGATGTAGGTATTGTCCTCACAATACCGAAACATCTCATCACAAAACTGTCAGACAGATAAGATGCCCAAATATGGACATTGTCCTCACAATGCCAATGCATCTCATAGTCCAAACTCAAAGCATAGTAGGTTCTCTCCATCAGATATTTCCAGCTAGCTTAAACTCTTCCCCAAGAGTTTCTAGCTGTGTTCTCATCACTTGGAGAGAATAAACTTCTCAGTGTTCAGTGTCCAGGAGTGTCGTGGACACAAGAAGTAATCTCAATGTCAAACCAATGTAGGTATCTTCAGTTCAAGCAATAAGCTGTACCAGACTCAAGTCGAATCCAGAATAAGATGTAGAACTGATCAATATACCACAATCACAGTATTGACCTGATCAATGACATCATCCTGATGTCAGAAATGATAAGTCCAAAGACCAATAGAATATTGTGATACAGGTTGATCACATACAAGATTCCTTCCGCAATAAGTAGAGTGTTCTCTACCAAACTTCCATGACGCGATGAACTCTTGCAGTAGCCGCTAGCCTTCCACGTATCTTCTGTGCATAAACTATACAAGAATGATGAATGGCATGTCGCTTCACCCTTAACCAAAGGGTGCTCCCACAGGGCGTCAAATTTCCATACCCCCTTTCGACATGACATCTCATCCATTCACATCACTGTCGAAAATGTTCACGTTCCAGATCATATCCATGATCAAAAGATATCCAAAGAAGCACACGTCTTCCAAAACACAAGGTAGATGATAAAGCATCATCCAAAAACTCATCTCGTTCGACTCATGCATAATGTTGTAACTTCCAAATTCAAAATCTTCTCTGTCGCGAAAATCAGATGTAAGAATACCAGACTCAGTCCAAAGACTCATGAGGTCTTTCCAGTACTAAACTTGTCTTCCAAAATCCAGTTCCTCGGATAAACCATGGCGTCGATAACGATATATCTACAGTGCTGTTGTCTTCCTACAACAAACAAAACAACAACAACAACAACAACAACAACAACAACAACAACAGAACAACACAAAACAAAACAAACACACACACACGAGGCCCAAGACGAAACCTAACGTCGCACGATCGGAGTCAACGCGAAAACAAAGGCCAACTGTTTCAGCTAATCCGCACCTTCGTGTAGAAGGTAGGCGTATAAAAAGAAAACGCAAGTGAAGTAATATCACTCATGCAACTCATCTCAAATTCAAAGCAAGTGAAGTACAGTTCACAGTCACTGCGCAACAAATTCAAAATGTTCTGAATGAAAATCTTTCACAGTCAGGGTCAGGACTAGCTAAGATTGGCACAGAATGAGGAAGCGGTGAGAGACGTTCTAGGACAGAACAACTCTCACAGTTTCATCATCGCATAGATCGCCGTCCCCCTTTCAACGTCTGATCCATCCTAATGATCTCGGAGGTGTGGTATGTCTTGTTTGGGTCTATATCATGACATGAGGGTGCAATATGTCTGCAATCATGGCATCAGATTCCCCGGAAGATTTTTCCCATTACTTAAACTCAGATTCCGTTTGAGTTTCTTCCCAGGTTCTCATCATATGCCATGACAACATAATTATACCAAATGTTTGTGAAAACACTCACAACATCAAGTTCCATGTTTCAAGCAACAAAACTCAAGACATGCACACAAAAACTCAAACATGAGAAATATCGCAATCACGCCAATCAAGAACAACTTCAACTTTTCTTCATGATGTCTCCCTCAGATCTGTCAGCAACTCCAAGTTCTGAATGCCTTCAAGAACGTTGCTCTCGCCATCGTCATTGAGAGACATATGACAACAAAACGAACTTCAAACAACTAACAAAACCAACATACAAACAAAATTGTGTCTACTGCGTCAATCAGCGTGTCTTGCCCCCCTTTTAAACTCAAGCTTGGTACCGGTGCTCAGCCATATCGTCCTTTCTGAAAAACAACAAGTGAACCTCGAGTTGACAGAATCAACTATTCTCTTGTCGTTACACCAGGCGAATTCCGGTGCCTTTGGCACTCTGTTCAGGTATGAACATCAGGGGTATATACGGTATTCTCGTGTCCCCTGAATTTGCATATACCCTAAAGGGGAGAACGCCGCCGTCCCCGTCTTTGGGTCGTGACGTGCAGTTGGTGAAACACACCTAATACTGCCCGTGACCTCTTCGATCACCTGACAAGGTGGGGACTTAATGTCCTTCACTTCAAGAGCCAGGGGATAGCTCATTGGTAATTCTCCCATCCTTGCCGGGCTGTAACCCGCGAACTTAACCATCGGCAACGTTGGTGGCGATGGAATCACAGGTCTCGGTGGCACTGCCGGTGGAGGCGGGAGGTGGCCAGAGCTCAAACTCACGCCAGGTGCCGGCGTCATCGGTGCCAATGGTGGGCTACTCTGCTTCATGCCATGATGTCCCGTAGGTGGCTGCGGAGGATCGTATGCTGGAGCTGCCTCTGGCGGTGTCCCCTTTTCAATCCTCTCTCAGCAACCAATTTCATATTTTCTTGTAGCTCGTCCATCGATTCGAAAAGCTGGGTCATCAAATCCTGCAAGGCTTGGTCGCGTTCCGTGCGGCCTTTGTTGTTTCTTTTGAGCACGTCTGCCATAGAGACATCCAGTGCCCACTCCAGGTGCTTTTTCAATTTGTTATATTCACCAACGACCGCACCCACGCGGCTGGTGTTGTGGTTCACACCAGCAGCCAATGATTCTGATGCCCTTGCCATGTTGTTGACTGCCGCTCCCACGGCCTCTAGGCTTCGGCAAAGGTCCTGCTGAAGAGTATGCGTACTCTTGATAAGGGT
>CAMXCT020002238.1:95000-108789 GCA_947184155.2 Cladocopium goreaui | reverse complement strand
AACCCTGGCATGCAAACACTGGGGCTGTGGCGGCTGTTCCTGGAAGTCGCCTTCTGTTTCTGGCGCTTGTCCAACCGGCAGTTGCTCCGAACTCGTGCTACTTTTCTGGCCGCAAAAAATGGAGGGCCCACAGATGCTTCCAGGTTTTTCAACTGCCGGTCATTGCCTCTTATGGATTCTTGTAGGATAGTACAGTATCACGAACTTTGCATCTGTAGTATCCATATACCACACAGGGAAGTGAAAAAAGGCTGGCCTTTTTGGAGAAAAGGCCCGAAGCGAACTTCATGGCCATGGATCCCAAACTCACGTCTTCAGCTTCCAACTTTGGTGCGGGAGTCCGGTGAGAAAAATAGCCAAAGGGAGGCCGATATTCACAGCAATGATACCACCTTGGTGTGTCAATCAGCCATGCTGCTGGCAAGTCATCATCTCATCGTCATCGGCATCATAAAAAAAAGACTTATGATGTGGCAGGAGAAAAGCTTGCTCTTAAGTCGGTATATACACCCTGATCAGCTCACCCGTCAGAGCCAAATTGAGATCAAACATGATCAAAGACAAACTCGCGCTAAGCTCCAGTCAATCCATCACGAGAGTCGTGAACGTAGATCACTCGCTTAACGCGCTTGAAGGGGTTCTCTGTCTCGTACGGAATGCCACAGTCTTCGGTGACACTTAGATGCGCACAATTTCAGAATAGGGTCTTCACAGGAAAGTCTACACATCTGCATCAATCAACCGTTTGCCCTGCAAGGCAATAGAGTTGCTTACGACAATATCCTTGTGTGTCGTTTGCAGAACAATCACGATATTACGATGTTCGATGGCATTTAAACAAATGGAATTCTTGGGCTCGGGTGTTCTCATTTCTCGCCGAATATTACCCCAGCATTTGTTCATCAATCTTCACCGAGTCTCCTGGAGCCTAAAACCTCCTTGCCCACGAAGAGATCTCGCAACCGCATGCAATCTGGACAGGCTGTGCAGATGGCACAACAGATACAGTACTACTGAGTTTTTTTCTGGTGATTGTTTAAAAGAGCTTCAATTTACCGTCCAGAAAAACAAATGACATGCGAAATGTCGATGATCGGGTACTTTTCACATGGATAGTCACTTAGGTCAATTGGCTGGTTGATCTTTGACACAGGCATGCAGATCTTTGAAACCACTGAGTTTAGCAGGGGCTTCCGCCTGGATCCAAGCTGTTGATGGACTCATTGGAGCAATCCAAGACAAAGGACGTGGCAGGCCAGCTCCTCATCACCTACGGCCGTGGAATGATTGCGTGGTTAGGCTGTAACCAAATGGTTGCAAGCTACAAACCAGCTATAGAACTGAAGTGTGAACATTTATGTGATTGTCATGTAGTGCCAAACACGCATACACAAATGCATACATAATATCTATATATATAGAGAGAGAGAGAAAAACATATATAAATACTTGTGCATAAATAAACCTAGTTGGCACCTGGGCAGCCACAAATGGTTTCCACTGAACCCTGGCATGAATAAATAGGACGGAAATGAACATCATGATCATGATCATGATCATGATCATGATGATGATGATGATGATGATGATGTTCTCACTCCAGAGTACCACCGCTTTGTGGGAAGTATCTAAAACAAGTCCTAGAGACAAAAAACGTGGAGCAATGGTTCGGGACAAGTGTCCTACCCATGAGTGAAAGCCTAGCAATTACAGTACGTACATCCCCCCAAGTGCTGAAAACCACCCGTTGTTATCCCTGACTTCCAAGTGGCGATCTGGGAGTTTCAACTGCTAAACCCACCATGAGGCGTTTAGCACATCGCAGGACAGTTGGCAGACTTGGAGCATGCCAGGAATTACGGTGACTTTGATACCAGATATACATAGATATACCAGTCAGAAGGCTGCTGGTTTTGGTTATTCTTCAACAATCCGGTCTTTGGGATGCCCAATATTTCACCATGAAATGTCACTCAGAACTGGTCTCCCATGGGGATATTCCACAGAAGTGCCCTATTCCGCTCAGCTTCAGCCGAAACAGCTTCAGTAGAAAACATGTTCTCCTTCCATTGAAGCAACCCCTGATGAAGCCATTCCTGACAAAAATGGAACGACGGCTTGCAACACAGATTTAAGCTCGATGGTTTGGTGAATGTTTGGTGAGTTGTAGCGGAGAGACCCTGTCTATGGCCTTCTTGGTCGCATTCGGGCAAAAAGTGTCTCGGGCTTTTCTCCCTGAGCATTACTCTTCTCCACCTGCGGTACGAGTGGTGTCTGGATCGTCTGATGACTGTCTGTGATGCCACAGACCTGGCCTCATTGTCACCTTTTCCTGCCAGGGAACAGTGCAAAGATCTGCAAAGCTATTTTCCTTCTCAGGAATTCTCTGAGTGGGACAAATCCATGCACAAATCCATGTATAAATCCCACAAATTCTTGGAGCAAAATCGGAAAGCAGGAAGACTCTGCCCGAATTTCCAGAGTTCTTCCCCTCTCAGCCTGGCTCCGCGCTGTTCTTCTTCCCCATCTCGCATGGCTTGGGGACCAGGCAGAGCACTGGTCGTGGACTCTACCAGAGCCAGAGTTGCAGGTTGGATGGACCAACACAGAGTGGCCCAACGCTGTATAGTTAATATCAAAAACGAGGTTTCACCAGCAAAACTAGGCGGAATAATCATCTACCCCAAGTCATGAAGAATAAGGTGTTGTGCATGTGTTGTAGTGGTTGGTTCAGTTGATTTGCAGTCGAAGGGTTGCACGAATCCCAATCGAACCAGGTCGTTCATGTTTGACACTGCCCACGTGTAGCCTACTAAATCATCTCCCATCCGGCAGGTTGTGGCACGTCAGCAGACCCATCGAAAACATGTCTGATTCCAACCTTAGTTTGGGAAGTGACAGCCTGCAAAAAGGCGTCTGAGTTCCTGGCATCCTTCGCATTCAAGTGGTGCAACACTCAAACGTTCATGAATGCATTTGAGATTCAAAAGAAACAAAAACATTCCAATAACATCCTGGTGTAACCAATTATTCCTGGTTCACTCTCGTAAAATACTGCGACTGCCGAAAGTTCTACTCTTGACTGAGTCTTGCACCCACATTTCGCAGGAAAGCCACACATCTCTGGTGCAGCATACCTACACCGGGCTCGGTGCCGTGGCCTGCCGTGGCCTGCCGTGGCCTGCGGTGCAACCCTATGCCCCCACCTTGGTGGTGGCTCATAGCTGAGGTTGCCAGGTGCCTGCGGAACAATCGACAACACTTGCACCTCGTTGTGAATCATGCGTCACATAGGAATCCACTGTGATAACAATATGATGAATACTCCATAACAAAAGTAACAAAAGTTATAGGAATCCAAAACTCCAAAACTTAATGTACCTGGTTTCTGATAAACAGATGCATGTATTAAGTTTGCTTCAGCCCGTCTAAGTTTTCTTTTCTCTACCTTGTTCATCGTTTCTCTTCATCTTGCTGTGTCTATCAATTCTACTGCCCTCACCCAAATCCCATACGTAATCATTGAACTTTATTTCAAGAGAGAGAGAGAGAGAGCGGGTGCAGTGATTGATAGTCATAAAATTGACTATCAGACTGTTTTTGCGGTGTTCCGAATGATTATCCTGGTAATAGAGTTACAGGTATCATACAATTTATACATATATATATATATATTGATACTGATATATACATACATGTTTGTGTATTTATATGTATTAATTGATACATGTATATATATATAGTTTTATCAATTTTTATTCAGTTATATTTATGTTTATATCCGCCGACCCCGGCAGACGCGAGGGGGAGCGCGCCAGGGAATAATACTTTTGACTCTTGTTTCGGACTACTACCGCAGCCGGCGCAGCAGCAGCAACAGCAGGAGAAGTAAAACCGGCCTCCGGGGAGCTTGTTATTGCGAATGATTTCGCTCACAAGTAGCAGTAGCAGAGCAGCCAGCTGTTGGCAGGTGCTTTTGGTAGCAGCAGGCAGCGGCAAAGTTTCAATTTTTGGGGGGTTCCTTTGCTGTTTTGGAGACGAAATTAGGTGTTGTTTTGCTGTTTCGGATGTTTCGAAAAGGGTGTCTGGCTGTTTGTTTCTTGCTTTGGAGGCTGTTTGATTGCAGCAGCACCACAGCAGCACCACAGCAGCACCACAGCAGCAGCAGCAGCCACCAGCAGCTGCACCAGCAGCAGGCAGCAGCAGGGTGCAGCAGGCAGCAGCAGGCAGGCAGCCGCAGCCTTCAGTGGCATGGTGTTTCGGTGTGGCGAGGGGTACGTTTTGGAAGCCTGCAGCAGCAGTTGCTTTGTTTTTAACAAGATCCAGAAGGGACGTCAACATTGGATGGATTGGATTGGATTCGATTTCTAGAAGGATTCTAGCAGGATAGCAGGAGAAGGGATAGCAGGATTAGAGAGGATTTCTAGTACGATTTCAGAAGGGACGTTCCGGCTTGCAGGGAACTTGTTCTTGCGATTGATTTGGAGGTCGTTCCGTCCTTCAGGGCCATGGTGTTTCGGTGTGGCGAGGGGTACATTTTGGAAGCCTGCAGCAGCAGTTGCTTTGTTTTTAACAAGATCCAGAAGGGACGTCAACATTGGATGGATTGGATTGGATTCGATTTCTAGCAGGATTCTAGCAGGATAGCAGGATAAGGGATAGCAGGATTAGAGAGGATTTCTAGTACGATTTCACAAGGGACGTTCCGGCCCCCAGGGAACTTGTTCTTGCGATTGATTTGGAGATCGTTCCGTCCTTCAGGGCCATGGTGTTTCGGTGTGGCGAGGGGTACGTTTTGGAAGCCTGCAGCAGCAGTTGCTTTGTTGTTAACAAGATCCAGAAGGGACGTCAACATTGGATGGATTGGATTAGATTCGATTTCTAGCAGGATTATAGCAGGATAGCAGGAGAAGGGATAGCAGGATTAAAGAGGATTTCTAGTACGATTTCAGAAGGGACGTTCCGGCCCCCAGGGAACTTGTTCTTGCGATTGATTTGGAGGTCGTTCCGTCCTTCAGGGCCATGGTGTTTCGGTGTGGCGAGGGGTACATTTTGGAAGCCTGCAGCAGCAGTTGCTTTGTTTTTAACAAGATCCAGAAGGGACGTCAACATTGGATGGATTGGATTGGATTCGATTTCTAGCAGGATTCTAGCAGGATAGCAGGATAAGGGATAGCAGGATTAGAAAGGATTTCTAGTACGATTTCAGAAGGGACGTTCCGGCCCCCAGGGAACTTGTTCTTGCGATTGATTTGGAGGTCGTTCCGTCCTTCAGGGCCATGGTGTTTCGGTGTGGCGAGGGGTACATTTTGGAAGCCTGCAGCATAGCAGGATAAGAGATAGCAGGGTTAGAGAGGATTTCTAGTACGATTTCAGAAGGGACGTTCCGGCCTCCAGGGAACTTGTTCTTGTGATTGATTTTGCGTCATTTTTGGAACGAAATTAGGTGGTGTTTCGCCGTTTCGGCTGTGTTTCGAAAAAGGAGGATAGCAGGATAAGAGAGGATTCTAGCACGATAGCAGGATAAGAGAAGATTTCTAATACGATTTCAGAAAGGACGTTCCGGCATCCAGGGAACTTGTTCTTGCGATTGATTTGGAGGTCGTTCCGTCCTTCAGGGCCATGGTGTTTGGCTGTTTCGCAACCGCCCGCTAGGACTTCGTTGTGGAGCTGTTTTGAGGGCATGAGAGCTGGCAGCAGCAGTCAACATTGGATGGATTGGATTGGATTCGATTTGTAGCAGGATTCTAGCAGGATAGCAGGAGAAGGGATAGCAGGATTAGAGAGGATTTCCAGTAGGATTTCAGAAGGGACGTTCCGGCCTCCAGGGAACTTGTTCTTGCGATTGATTTGGAGGTCGTTCCGTCCTTCAGGGCCATGGTGTTTGGCTGTTTCGCAACCGCCCGCTAGGACTTCGTTGTGGAGCTGTTTTGAGGGCATGGGAGCTGGCAGCAGCAGTCAACATTGGATGGATTGGATTGGATTCGATTTCTAGCAGGATTCTAGCAGGATAGCAGGAGAAGGGATAGCAGGATTAGAGAGGATTTCCAGTAGGATTTCAGAAGGGACGTTCCGGCCTCCAGGGAACTTGTTCTTGCGATTGATTTGGAGGTCGTTCCGTCCTTCAGGGCCATGGTGTTTCGGTGTGGCGAGGGGTACGTTTTGGAAGCCTGCAGCAGCAGTTGCTTTGTTGTTAACAAGATCCAGAAGGGACGTCAACATTGGATGGATTGGATTGGATTCGATTTCTAGCAGGATTCTAGCAGGATAGCAGGATAAGGGATAGCAGGATTACAGAGGATTTCTAGTACGATTTCAGAAGGGACGTTCCGGCCTCCAGGGAACTTGCCATCCTAGGCTCTCTTTAGGATGCCATTTAGAGTTTCATTCAAAGTTTCGTTGGGCTTTCATTTATTGTTTCTTTAGGTCAATTTATGATTTCTTTAGGGTTCCTTTAGTGTTTCATGTAGGGGTTTCTTAGCAGCAATTCTTTAGAGTTTCTTTGGTTTTCACCTAGAGTCTTTAAAATTACTTTGCTTCGAGTGATCCCCACCATGACATTTCAAAACAGCTTGTTGACACCACTTTTGTCTGAAGCTTTTGTCACGGGACTTTTGCCCAACTAACTATCCCAATCATTTGTTTCACCTGGCAGGTCATTGTGCATGTCAGTCTGTCAAACAGGATATAAACATGTCAGTGGGCCATGTGAAGTAAACTCCAGAGCTCTCAACAGGTTTGCTTAAACATGACCAAACAGGCCAGTGGACCACCTGAGCCAAACAAACAAACATGCCCAAACATGTCAGCACACCGCCTGTCAAACATGTTTGTAAAAACATGACTGAAACAAGCCAGTGGATCACCTGAACCAAAGTCAAAAGCTCGCAAGCTCGTGTGTAAACTAGACAAAACCATGCCAGTGTTACTTCACCAGATCGCTGCAGCTGCAACTCTCTATTCCTCCACCAGACCTCTTCAATCAAAACCGATAGGTCCCACAGGTAGAGCAACGTGTCAGGCCTATGCCTCCCCCGGACCTCTTCAGTCAAAACCGATTAGGTCCCACTGGCAGAGCACTGTGTCAGGATGCTTGCAATGCATCATAGACAGGCCAGGACTGCAGCCGCTCCAGCGTCGAAGCAGCTTTGGTTTCCAACTTGCCAGTCAGTTCTCGCAAGTAGGTAGGAGGGCCTCTGCGTAAAAGCTCCTCCACTTGCTCCGTGAACCCCAGCAAGATGAGATTCTTCAGTTTGCGGGCACGCGTCAGCATGACATAGATGGCTAGCCACCAGTCGGCATCCTCTAGGCCACCACCACGACGCAAATCAACCAGCACACCTCCGTCCAAAGTCAAGCCTTGCGCGCTGTAAGCAGTGCGCAGCATGCCATGCAAAAGAGGAAACTGCCAGCGAATCACTTCAATTTTCTCGGTTTCCTCGCCTAGCTTCAAATCAATTTTGAACTCTGCATGCACCAATTCCACAAAGAACAATGTCTTTGCGTCAGTTGTGTGATCGGCCACATTCTGAAACTTTTCTTCCCACGTCTGCAACAGAGCATCTTCCATGGGCGAATTCTTTCCTTTAAGTAATTTCACCCAGATACCTTTGGCCATGTAGTCCGGAAAAAAATGACAGAATCCAGGTTCCCGACGGTCCAGGCGCTTCTGATCTTCATGGTGCAAATCCACTTTCACTACCACTGCCAGTTTGTCTTTAACCAATCCAAGGTGTGGAGCCAAGACATCCGCCAGTCGCACAACCATGTTCTCGTGCACCAGTAGCATGCCTTGCAATTTGCCAGTGCGATGCGGGTTTGGAACAGTGAGCAGCTGATGTGTCAGCTGCTTGTCTATGGCTTTATTTTTTCTGGAATGCCTTTGGTCAGCAGCTTGCAAACAAAATAACGGCACATCCAGGTCTTGCGCATCTCGATTTGCCCGTTCCACCATGCTGCGAGCAATGTTCTCCCAATACATTCCAATGACGTGACCATGCTTGAACAAGTCCGTGGTTAGTTCTTCAAACTGATCTCTGTCATCTGTTCATGGACCGGAATGCTTTCCAAATCCCTTATCCAACACTTTTGAAAGCAGCCACTGGCCAATGTGCTTACTTCCACTCAAACTCCTGGCCTGCGCAGCACTCGCAGATTGGTCACCCTCTGCCATCACCTGCCAAGCAAACAAAAACACGCAAGAAGACACTACTGATCACACAACCTCCTCCTGCTGAATTCTTCTATGATGATGTCCATCCTGCCTCTGGCCCGCGATCGAGTAGATGAGGGCTCAAATGCTCCAACAAATGTTCCGATGTCACATATCCACCATGCCACCATAGCTGTGATACACAACAGAAACCCTGTGTGATGTTGACTGTCTCAAGCATCAATCCAGCATGAGATCACTTCAAGTAATTTGTAGTAACTTGCTGTAAGATGTTGCCTGTCTCAAGCGTCTTTGCAAACAGCTCCAAAGGTACAGAAGTGGAAATGTCTCTGTCCACCCCAGTGACTCTGTCATCTGTTCAAACTGATTGCTTCAAACTTTGCCACCTGCAAAGTAAGAAGTGGCATTGCCCCGGTCACTCTACCACACACGCGCGAGTTTGCAAGTAATATATAACATACTTGTCTGACATTCTTTCTAACTTTCTTCTGCACATTCTTTGTCCCATATCTTCCTACATGAGGTCCGGCAGGGAACACTTGGCGTGGATACTCGCGGTTGAGGTCCGGCAGGGAACACTGGGCGTGGATGGTCGTGGTTGAGGTCCGGCAGGGAACACTGGGCGGGGATGGTCGTGGTTGAGGTCCGGCAGGGAACACTGGGCGTGGATGGTCGTGGTTGAGGTCCGACAGAGAACACTGTGCGTCGAGGGTCGCGGTTGAGCAGGAGGAGGAGGAGAGGAGAGGAGGAGAGGAGCAGGCAACTGACATAAAATCTAACAACCCTCACCTGGCAGGTGGGGAATTTCATTTAGGATACAAACAGCAGAGAATAGAACAAAATAATTTTACATCTCTTAAGAGTTTTATTTCGGGTTTCTTTTGGGTTTCTGTCGGGTTTCACGTAGGGTTTGATTTAGGATTTTTTCCGGGGTCGGCTCCACACGAGTGGCTTGCCCCACGAGCGTCCCAGAGCGACTAGAGCTCTAAGGTGAGGCGCGCCCCAAGCCGCCGACCCTCCGACGCCGGGCCCCGAAAAACACCAAAATCCTTCAGGAGGGTGGGGGAGAGCTTTTTGGCCGGAATCCGGGTCGCTCATAAGCGTCTCCAAGAGCAAAATCCCGCCCCCCCCCCGTTTTGAGGGTACCTAAAATCGAAAAAAAGTGTCGTTTTGACACATTTTTCGGACGATTTTCAGCTTTTCGAAATGGGCACAATGCTGTAAATTACAGCATTTTTGCGTTTTAACGTCTTTTGCGGGAGCAATGCAAAAACGCAGAAAATGCTGTAAATACCAATACTTTTTTGACCCGAGATGCACAAAACACTGCAAATACCAGTGTTTTTGAAAGCCAAGCCAAAAAACACTGTAAATTACAGCATTTTTGGCAAGTTTATCGCAAAAAATGCTAGTATTTACACTGTTTTTGCAATTTCAAGAAAACGTGGAAGGCACGAAACACTGTAAATAGCAGTGTTTTAGCCACTTTTGGACGCTGAAACGCTGGTATTTACACAGTTTTTTGCCCGTGACGGCGCCAAACCCCTGTAAATTACAGCATTTTTTGCACTTTTTGAACCGATTTTTTGCCTTGATGAACGCAAAAAACGCTGGTATTTACGCGTTTCCCAAAAAATCGAAGATCGTGACGTGAACGAAACCCTGTAAATAACAGTGTTTTAGCCACTTTTGGGGACTAAAACTGTGGTATTTACACGGGTTCTTGCCATCTGACAGCGCAATATGCTGTAAATTACAGCACTTTGTGCGCTGTTTATGTTCAATTTTTAAACGTGCGATGCTTTCACATGTTCTTTGCATTATTTTGCACTCTTCCACAAGAAACAACGTTGCAGATTGAAACTGGACGACAGCGTGACCCGAAAGAAAGCTGGAGGGAGGAGACGCACAGAAGCTTTTACCCACACACACAGGGGCTTTTACACAGAGAAGTCTTTACACAAAGGAGCTTTTTACATACAGAAGGTTTTACACAGAGAAGTCTTTACTCTAAGGTGCTTTTGCAGACCAACGTCTAGGAGCTTTTACTCACAGAAGTTTTTACACGAAGAAGTCTTTACACAGAGGGCTTTTTACACACAGACGCGTTTGCACACAGAAGCTTTTACACAGAGAAGCCTTTACACAGAGGAGCGTTTACACACCAAAGCGTTTACACACAGCAAGCTTTTACACACGCAGGGGCTTTTACACAGAGAAGCCTTTACACAGAGTAGCTTTTTACACACAGAAGGTTTTCCACAGAGAAGTCTTTCCTCTGCGGAGCTTTTTCACACAAACGTCTTGGAGCTTTTACACACAAAAGCTGTTACACAAAGGAGTCTTTACACAGAGAGCTTTAACACACAGACGCGTTTACACACAGAAACTTTTACACAGAGAAGCCTTTACACAGAGAGTGTTTACACACGGAAGCTTTTACACACAGAGAAATCTTTAGACGACAGCGTGGCCCGAAAGAAAGCTGGATGGAGGAGTCGCACAGAACCTTTTACACATACAGGGGCTTTTACACAGAGAAGCCTTTACACAAAGGAGCTTTTTACACACAGAAGGTTTTACACAGAGAAGTCTTTACTCTGAGGAGCTTCTGCACACAAACGGCTACGAGCCTTTACACACAGAAGCTGTTACACAAAGAAGTCTTTACACAGGGGGCTTTTTACACACAGACGCGTTTGCACACAGAAGCTTTTACACAGAGAAGCCTTCACACAGAGGAGCTTTTACACACAAAAGCATTTACACACAGCAAGCTTTTACACACACAGGGGCTTTTACACAGAGAAGTCCTTACACAAAGGAGCTTTTTACACACAGAAGGTTTTACACAGAGAAGTCTTTACTCTAAGGAGCTTTTGCACACAAACAAACGTCTAGGAGCTTTTTCACACAGAACCTTTTACACGAAGAAGGCCTGACAGAGAGAGTTTTTACCCACAGACGCGTTTGCACATACAAGCTTTTACACAGAGAAGCCTTTACACAGAGGAGCTTTTACACACAAAAGCATTTGCACACAGCAAGCTTTTACACACACAGGGGCTTTTACACAGAGAAGCCTTTACACAAAGGAGCTTTTTACACACAGAAGGTTTTACACAGAGAAGTCTTTACTCTAAGGAGCTTTTGCACACAAACGTCTAGGAGCCTTTACACACAGAAGCTGTTACACAAAGAAGTCTTTACACAGAGGGCTTTTTACACACAGACGCGTTTGCACACAGAAGCTTTTACACAGAGAAGCCTTCACACGGAGGAGCTTTTACACACAGAAGCATTTACACACAGCAAGCTTTTACACACACAGGGGCTTTTACACAGAGAAGTCCTTACACAAAGGAGCTTTTTACACACAGAAGGTTTTACACAGAGAAGTCTTTGCTCCAAGGAGCTTTTGCACACAAACGTCTAGGAGCTTTTTCGCACAGAACCTTTTACACGAAGAAGGCCTGACAGAGAGAGTTTTTACACACAGACGCGTTTGCACACAGAAGCTTTTACACAGAGAAGCCTTTACACAGAGGAGCTTTTACACACAAAAGCATTTACACACACAGCAAGCTTTTACACAGAGAAGCATTTACACAAAGGAGCTTTTTACACACAGAAGGTTTTACACAGAGAAGTCTTTACTCTAAGGAGCTTTTGCACACAAACGTCTAGGAGCCTTTACACACAGAAGCTGTTACACAAAGAAGTCTTTACACAGATATATAGCTTTCACACACAGACGCGTTTACACACAGAAGCCTTTACACTTTACACAGAGAGTTTTTACACACGGAAGCTTTTACACACAGTGAAATCTTTACACAGACGTTTCCCACAGAGAAGCTTTCACACACAGAAGCTTTTACACAAAGAAGTCTTTACACAAAGTGGTTTTTACACACGGAAACTTTTACACACAAAAGCTTTTACACAGAGAAGTCTTTGCACAGAGGCGCCTTTACACGAAGCATCAAGTTGAAATTGGCAGCAGTTCTTCGGGAAAAACCCTTGGCAGGAGCTTTCGGGAACTCACTTGCTCCCCAAAAAAGCCGTCTATTTCCAACAAAGTTCCTATTCCATGAACTTTTTTCAAAAAACATAAGGAATATATTTTCTGAAGCAGGTCCCCATCCAAAAGCTTTCAAGCCCACACTGCGATGAAATGGAGGGTCGAGAAATCCGGCGGAGCCGACGAGGGGCGTCAGCCCTTAAAATTCGGCTCCGCCGGCTCCACACGAGTACGCTGACAAATGCGTCACGAGCGTCCCAGAGCGACTAGAGCTCTAAGGTGAGGCGCGCCCCCAGCCGCCGACCCTCCGACGCCGGGCCCCGAAAAACACCAAAAATCCTTCAGGAGGGTGGGGGAGAGCTTTTTGGCCGGGATCCGGGTCGCTCATAAGCGTCTCCAAAAGCATTCCCCCCCCCCCGTTTTGAGGGTACCTAAAATCGGAAAAAAGCGCCGTTTTGACACATTTTTCGGACGATTTTTCGCTTTTCGAAAGTCACAAAATGCTGTAAATTACAGCATTTTTGCGTTTTGACGTCTTTTGCGGGAGCAATGAAAAAAAAGCAGAAAATGCTGTAAATACCAATACTTTTTAGACCGGAGATGCACAAAACACCGCAAATACCAGTGTTTTTGAAAGCCAAGCAAAAAAAACACTGTAAATTACAGCATTTTTGGCAAGTTGATCGCAAAAAATGCTGGTATTTACACTGTTTTTGCAATTTCAAGAAAACGTGGAAGGCACGAAACACTGTAAATAGCGGTGTTTTAGCCACTTTTGGGTGCTGAAACGTTGGTATTTACACGGTTTTTTGCCCGTGACGGCGCCAAACCCCTGTAAATTACAGCATTTTTTGCACTTTTTGAACCGATGTTTTGCCTTGATGAACGCAAAAAACGCTGGTATTTACGCGTTTCCCAAAAAATCGAAGATCGTGACGTGAACAAAACCCTGTAAATAACAGTGTTTTAGCCACTTTGAGGGACTAAAACTGTGGTATTTACGCGGGTTCTTGCCAGCTGACAGCAGCGCAAAATGCTGTAAATTACAGCACTTTGTGCGTTGTTTATGTTCAATTGTTTAACCTGCGATGCTTTCACCTGTTCTTTGCATTCTTCCACAAGAAACAACGTTGCAGATTGAAACTGGACGACAGCGTGACCCGAAAGAAAGCTGGAGGGAGGAGACGCACAGAAGCTTTTACCCACACACACAGGGGCTTTTACACAGAGAAGTCTTTACACAAAGGAGCTTTTTACATACAGAAGGTTTTACACAGAGAAGTCTTTACTCTAAGGTGCTTTTGCAGACAAACGTCGAGGAGCTTTAACTCACAGAAGTTTTTACACGAAGAAGTCTTTACACAGAGGGCTTTTTACACACAGACGCGTTTGCACACAGAAGCTTTTACACAGAGAAGCCTTTACACAGAGGAGCGTTTACACACCAAAGCGTTTACACACAGCAAGCTTTTACACACGCAGGGTCTTTTACACATTTACACAGAGTAGCTTTTTACACACAGAAGGTTTTACACAGAGAAGTCTTTCCTCTGAGGAGCTTTTTCACACAAACGTCTTGGAGCTTTTACACA
>CAMXCT020002238.1:72500-90000 GCA_947184155.2 Cladocopium goreaui | reverse complement strand
ATATATAGAAATATAAAAGGATTTTTTTGTACATACGTGCGGTCCCTCAGAACCGCACACCATCCATCCGGCGGATCCGAAGCCGCCAAATATTTGCGCTTCATTCCGCTACTCCTATCAATTTAAAACACCCGGCTCTTGAGCCGCGAAATTCATATGTATATATATATATATATCACCATATATATGCTTTATATTTCGTTTTTAAGCGATCCCAAGACCGCTGTCCATGCTTTCGGCGAATCAAAATCCGCCGTATGAAACGGAGATGCAGCAACCCTGCTGTTTGTAACGCTGCTGCGTATCTACATGTCCACCACAAAGAAAGAACCTAGGCAAAAGGGCACTGTCATTATGACATGCCCCCGAATACAGCAGCTCCATGTGTGTATTGCCAGTGTTCGCAGCGCGGCGCAAAAAATGCACGCTAAATGTCACAAAGCAACAAAAAGCAAGAAAACCAACAAAAACCTAAGAAAACAAAAAAAAAGCAATTGTTTTTGCATAAGTTCTATAACTTTTATAAGTTTTCAGGTTTGTTTTTTTGACAGTTTCCAAAAATCACACTTAAAAACTTTTAGAAGTTATAAATAGTTATATAACTTTAAGATCTACAATATGTCACTTACAACTGACATAACTAGAACTTAAACTTATCGCACTTACAGCACTTGTAAGGCTTTATTACTATGTTATAGATAGGTTATAATATACTTATAGATACTTATTACTTCCACAAGACGAAACTGCCAACCAAGTACAGCACTTACCTAAGTCCGCGAGCGCTTTTGTGTTTCCGCAAAACTCGATTTGGATTTTTGTGTTTCCACGAAAACTTGCAACGGAATTTTGTGTTTCCACCAAAACCCCATTCAGAATTTTTGTGTTTCCACCAAATGTGAAACGGGATTTTGTGTTTCCACAAATTTTTGTAAGTGCACTTAGCCTAGATACGTAAGTAGCGTAAATCCTTTACAGGACTCAGGCCACTTAGGGCTTAAGCTGCCTATCTCACTTAGCCCACATAGGCTAAGTGGTTAGCCAGGTGCCATAAGTCGCGTAATCATTTATGCAACATAATATATAGTTAGCCCAAAACTGTAACTACTTACGTAAGTGACTTAGAGACAGCACCCCGCTTAGCACCACTTATAAGGTAACTTAGCACCACTTATAAGGTAGGTTACAGCACTTAGTAAGTAGGTTATATAAGTGCTCTAACCTTGCTATGTACTTATAACCGCCCCCGGCCCTCCAAGTAGGGCCATGACAGGGGCAAACCTGCGCCCAAATAGGGCCAACATCGGCCAACAACCACAACAACAACAGCAGCAACAACAACAACAAAAAGAAAAAAACAAGGACGACTACGACAACCACCACCACCACCACAACAACAACAACAACGACAACAACAACACCAACAACAATAACAACAACAACAACAACAACAACAACAACAACAAGAAGAACATAACCAACCACAACACCAACAACCACAACAACAACAACCACAAACACAACAACAACAGCAGCAGCAGCAACAACAACAACACCGACAACAACAACGACGACAACAGCAACAACAACAACAAAAAAACACGACCACGACAACAACAACAACAACAACAGCGACAACAACAACCACAACAACAACAACAGCAACAACAACAACAACAACAACAACAACAACAACAACAACAACAACAACAACAACCACAGCAACAGCGACAGCGACAGCAACAGCAACAACAACAACAACAACAACGACGACGACGACAACAACAACAAACAACAACAACAACAACCACCACCACCACCACCACAACAACAACAACAACACCACCACCAACAACACCAGAACATGGACATGGATTACACCCAACGCATACCTTCCACGGGTCTGCTTTGGCCGGCGCCCGGCAATCAGGCGTAAGCCTCATAAATCCGGCCAGGGGCCCCCTGGCCGTGGCATAGCCGTACGGCGTTTCTCTCCTCTCCGTAGGAGAGAGGGGCCGCGCCCCCTGCCGCCGACCACCTCGTACCGCCAAAAACCCCCGCGTTTTACGGTGTTTTGTGCTCGTCGCATTTTTTTGCCGTTTCCGGATCTTGTGGCTCAAGATGGGTCAACCTGGGCCAACATAGGCCTCAAGATGGGCCAACATAGGCCTCAAGATGGGCCAACATAGCTCCAAGATGGGCCAAGATAGCCCCAAGATGGGCCAACATAGCCCCAAGATGAGCCAACATAGCCCCAAGATGGGCCAACATAGCCCCAACATGGGCCCACATAGCCCGCAAGATAGGCCAACATAGCCCCAAGATAGGCCCACATAGCTCCAAGATGGGCCAACATAGCCCCAAGATACCTGCGTTTTACAGTGCTTCTTTGCTGTTCCCATTTTTCGGATCTTTTGGCTCAACATGAATCAACATGAGGCCAACATAGGCCAACATAGCCACAAGATGGGCCTACATAGTTGGGCCCCTGGCCGGCTGTCGCGCGTAAGCGCTTAAATCCGGGCGCCGGCCCCGCGCCCGTGTCCTCGCCGGAGGCCTTCGGTGGTAACCGAAGGTTATATACGCTGGCCGCCCCTGCCGCCGACCGGCTCTGCCCGATTCAGCCCCACATCCGGTCCACGATTATCGTTGTAATTTACCATGTATTCTGCGTGTGGTGTGCAAAAAACATCGTTTTTTTACGGGGTTTTGTGGCCTTCGCCGTCTCCAGGTTTCATCTTGGCGACGTTAAAAAACCATGGGTTTTTCATGGTTTTGGGTCTTAGGACGGGGTCCGGAACGGAAAACTGGACCTCTTGACGGCCTTGGTGCCAACATAGGGCCAACATCGGCCAAGATGTGGGCTACATGGGTCAACATTACGCCAAGATGTGGGCAAGCCTGCGCCAACATAGGGCCAACATCGGCCAAGATGTGGGCTACATGGGCCGACATAAGGCCAAGATAGGGACTACATAGGCCAAGATAGGGCCAACATCGGCCAAGATGTGGGCTACCTGGGTCGACATTACGCCAAGATGTGGGCTACATGGGCCAGCCCGCTCGGGCTGACGGGTCTGCTTTTGCCGGCGCCCGGCTGTCAGGCGTAAGCCTCATAAATCCGGGCGCCGGCCCCGGGGCCGCAGCCCGTGGCATTGCCGGAGGCCTTCGGTGGTAACCGAAGGTTACATACGGCTGCCGCCCCTGCCGCCGACCGGCTCTGCCCGATTCAGCCCCACGATTATCGTTGTAATTTACAGTGTATTCTGCGTGTGGTGTTCAAAAAACATCGTTTATTACAGGGTTTTGTGGCCTTCGCCGTCTCCGGGTTTCATCTCGGCGACGTTAAAAAACCATGGGTTATCTAAGTTCAAGATAGGTGCTTGATATCCAGCTATAAGATAGGTACGCTACGCTTGGTGCGCTTGGTGCGCTTGGTACGCTTGGTACGCTTTGGGTAGGTACGCTTGGTACGCTGGGTACGCTTAGTAAGGTACGTTTGGTACGCTTACCAACCGTACCGACCGTACCAACCGTACCAGTGAACCGTACATAACCGTACCACCGTACCGTACTAGTATTGGTACATCCAAAACGCCCCCCCCTTGACCCCCCCCTTAATCTGGTACGGTACGGTGGTACGGTTATGTACGGTTCACTGGTACGGTCGGTACGGTTGGTAAGCGTACCAAACGTACCTTACTAAGCGTACCAACCGTACCAACCGTACCGTACCACATGTACCAACCGTACCGTACCAAGAAAACCAAACCTACCAGCCGTACGTCCCAGACATGATTGGATCTTACTTAAGGCCTCTACCACCTATCTTGAACCTAGCTAAACCATGGGTTTTTCATGGTTTTGGGTCTTAGGAAGGGGTCCGGAACGGAAAATTTGGCATCTTGACGGCCTTGGTGCCAACATAGGGCCAACATCGGCCAAGATGTGGGCTACATGGGTCAACATAAGGCTAAGATAGGGGCAAACCTGCGCCAACATAGGGCCAACATCGGCCAAGATGTGGGCCAGATCGGCCCGCACCGGGCCAAGATAGGGCCAACATGGGGCCACATGGGCCCACATAAGGCCAGGCTAGGGCCAACATGGGCCATGATAGGGGCAAACCTGCGCCATCAAAGGGCCAACATCAGCCAAGATGTAGGCCAGGTGGGCCCACATAAGGCCAAGATAGGGCCAACATCGGGCCACATGGGCCCACATAAGGCCAAGATAGGGCCAACATGGGCCATGATAGGGCCAACATCGGCCAAGATGCGGGTCACATGGGTCAACATACGGCGAAGACCTTGCGAACAAACAACAAACAACAAACAACCAACAACCAACAACACACAACCAACAACAAACAACAAACAACCAACAACAACGACAACAACAACAACCACAACAACAACAACAACAACACCAGCTCGGGCTCACGGGTCTGCTTTTGCCGGCGCCCGGCTGTCAGGCGTAAGCCTCATAAATCCGGGCGCCGGCCCCGGGGCCGCCGCCCGTGGCATTGCCGGAGGCCTTCGGTGGTAACCGAAGGTTATATACGGCTGCCCCCCCTGCCGCCGACCACCTCGTGTCGATTCCGGTTCACCCCCGGTCCACGATTATACCTGTAATTTACAGTGTATTCTGCGTGCGGTGTTCAAAAAACATCGTTTTTTACAGGGTTTTGTGGCCTTCACCGTCTCCGGGTTTCATCTCGGCGACGTTAAAAAACCATTGGTTTTTCATGGTTTTGGGTCTTAGGACGGGGTCCGGAACGGAAAACTGGACATCTTGACGGCCTTGATGTCAACATAAGGCCAACATCGGCCAAGATGTGGGCTACCTGGCTGAACATAAGGCTAAGATAGGGGCAAGCCTGCGCCAACATAGGTCCAACATCGGCCAAGATGTGGGCTACATGGGCCGACATAAGGCCAAGATAGGGACTACACAGGCCAAGATAGGGCCAACCTCGGCCAAGATCTGGGCTACCTGGGTCGACATTACGCCAAGATGTGGGCTACATGGGCCAACCTAGGGCCAAGATAGGGGCAAAACTGCGCTCAAATAGGGCCAACATCGGCCAACATCGGCCAACATCGGCCAACAACAACAACAACAACAACCACCACAACCACCACAGCCTAGGGCCCAGACAGGGGCAAACCTGCGCCCAAATACAACAACAACAACAACAACAACAACAAGGTACAAACAAACACTGGGACCCCGTTCTCTCTATATCTCCCTTTTTGTTTTTACCCTTAAGGGTACAAACAAACACTGGGACCCCGTCGTTGTTATTTAGGGCCCCCCCCCCAACAACAACAACACATACCTTTCATTTCTCCATGTGCTGGACCCCTTTTCCAGCCATGAGCGGCCGAGATCCTCCAAAAAGGGGGCCGCCGCCACATCAGTTCAGACCTTTACCTTTTTCCAGGCGCTTGACCCCTTATTGAGCCGTGAGCGGCCGAGATCCTCCAAAAAGGGGCGCCGCAACCTGACATCAAACGTGCTGCCATTTGGTTCTTCTCAGTGCCTTTGCCACACAAGAGGCTCTACCACTGTCAGCTCTCTCGGTTCCTGTCCTCTGTGCTTGTCTGCTTGTCAGGGTTGCTTTCTTTTGGCAGATCCCTTTCCCGAAACACTGATCGGAATGAGGTTTGCCGAGCACACCTTTCACACCAGGCTGGCCTAGCTCAGTTGGTAGAGCAGATGACTGTTAACCTAAAAGTCGGAGGTTCAACCCCGCCTTGGGTCATGTGCCTTTCTTTCCTGCTGGCCTTTGCCTGCACGGTAGTTCGTGTTCTTCTTCTTGAGGGAAAAAGGTAAAGGTCTGAGCTGATGTGGCGGTGGCCCCCTTTTTGGAGGATCTCGGCCGCTCACGGCGCAAAAAGGGGTCCAGCGCCTGGAAAAAGGTCAAGGTTTGAGCTGATGTGGCGGTAGCCCCCTTTTTGGAAGATCTCGGCCGCACACGGCGCAAAAAGGGGTCCAGCGGTAGATAAGGAGAAGCCGATCAGCAAAAGAAGCAGTCCAGTTTCCGATCACAGAAGCGGAGGTCAAGTTCAAGCCTTTGCATTGTAGTAGCGCAACAGAAGCAGCCCAAGCATAAACTGTCTGCAGCGGGATCCTCTTGCAGAGAAGCAATGCACTTTCCCTTTTCCCTGCGCAAAAGAAGAAGCAAAGTTGAAGCCACCTAGTTTGACGTCAGGTTGAAGCTGCCCTTTGTGGAGGATCCCGGCCTCTCACGGCTCAAAAAGGGGTCCAGCGCCAGGAAAATTGAAAGATCGGAGCTGATGTGAAGGGGGCCCCCTTGTTAGAAGATCTCGGCCGCAGCCGGCTCAAAAAGGGGTCCAGCGCCTGGAAAAAGGTCAAGGTCTGAGCTGATGTGGCGGTAGCCCCCTTTTTGGAAGATCTCGGCCGCACACGGCGCAAAAAGGGGTCCGGCGGTAGATAAGGAGAAGCCGATCAGCAAAAGAAGCAGTCCAGTTTCCGATCACAGAAGCGGAGGTCAAGTTCAAGCCTTTGCATTGTAGTAGCGCAACAGAAGCAGCCCAAGCATAAACTGTCTGCAGCGGGATCCTCTTGCAGAGAAGCAATGCACTTTCCCTGCGCAAAAGAAGAAACAAATTTGAAGCCACCTAGTTTGACGTCAGGTTGAAGCTGCCCTTTGTGGAGGATCCCGGCCTCTCACGGCTCAAAAAGGGGTCCAGCGCCAGGAAAATTGAAAGATCGGAGCTGATGTGGCGGTGGCCCCCTTTTAGGAGCATCTCGGCCGCTCACGGCTCAAAAAGGGGTCCAGCGCCTGGAAAAAGGCAAAGGTCTGAGCTGATGTGGCCATGGCCCCCTTTTTGGAGGATGTCGGCCGCGCAGGGCGCAAAAAGGGGTCCAGCGGTAGATAAGGATAAGCCGTGCAGCAAAAGAAGCAGTCCAGCTTCCCATCACAGAAGCGGAGGTCAAGTTCAAGCCCTTGCACTGTAGTGGCGCAATAGAAGCAGGCCAAGCATAAACTATCTTCAGCGGGATCCTCTTGCAAAGAAGCAATGCACTTTCCCTCAAGAAGAAGAACACGAACTACCGTGCGGGCAAAGGCCAGCAGGAAAGAAAGGCACATGACCCAAGGCGGGGTTGAACTTTCGACTTTTAGGTTACGAGCAATCTGCTCTACCAACTGAGCTAGGCCAGCCTGGGGTGAAAGGTGTGCTCGGCAAACCTCATTCCGAACAGTGTTTCGGGAAAGGGATCTGCCAAAAGAAAGCAACCCTGACAAGCAGACAAGCACAGAGGACAGGAACCGAGAGAGCTGACAGTGGTACAGCCTCTATGCGTGGCAAAGGCACTGAGAAGAACCAAATGGCAGCACGTTTGATGTCAGGTTGCGGCGCCCCTTTTTGGAGGATCTCGGCCGCTCACGGCGCAATAAGGGGTCAAGCACCTGGAAAAAGGTAAAGGTCTGAACTGATGTGGCGGCGGCCCCCTTTTTGGAGGATCTCGGCCGCTCATGGCTGGAAAAGGGGTCCAGCGGTAGATAAGGAGAAGCCGTTCAGCAATAGAAGCAGTCCAATTTCCCATCACAGAAGCGGGGGTCAAGTTCAAGCCCTTGCACAAGAGTGGCGCAATAGAAACAGGCCAAGCATAAACTATCTTCAGCGGGATCCTCTTGCAAAGAAGCAATGCACTTTCCCATGGGTCATTAAATGTCCCCATTGAACATCACCCAACCATTAGGTATATGGTCTATAATGGCTACTATAAGGTGATGTCCAATATTCCCAAAATGGGACAGTTACCAACCCCTGTTTCCCTCAAGAAGAAGAACACGAACTACCGTGCAGGCAAAGGCCAGCAGGAAAGAAAGGCACATGACCCAAGCCGGGGTTGAACTTTCGACTTTTAGGTTAAGAGCCATCTGCTCTACCAACTGAGCTAGGCCAACCTGGTGTAAAAGGTGTGCTCGGCAAACCTCATTCCGAACAGTGTTTCGGGAAAGGGATCTGCCAAAAGAAAGCAACCCTGACAAGCCGACAAGCACAGAGGGCAGGAACCGAGAAAGCTGACGGTGGTAACAGCCTCTGTGTGTGGCAAAGGCACTGAGAAGAACCAAATGGCAGCACGTTTGACGTCAGGTTGCGGCGCCCCTCTTTCGAGGATCTCGGCCGCTCACGGCTGGAAAAGGGGTCCAGCGGTAGATAAGGAGAAGCCGATCAGCAAAAGAAGCAGTCCAGTTTCCCTTCACAGAAGCGGAGGTCAAGTTCAAGCCCTTGCATTGTAGTGGCGCAGCGGGATCCTCTTGGAAAGAAGCAATGCACTTTCCCTGCGCCAAAGAAATAGCAAGTTGAAGCCGAAATGGGAGCTACATAAATGTCAAGTTGCGGCGCCCCTTTTTGGAGGATCTCGGCCGCTCACGGCTGGAAAAGGGGTCCAGCACAAGGAAAAAGGTAGAAATCTGAAATCAGATGCTGCTGGGCCCCTTTTTGGAGGATCCAGAACGCCGGCAGCACAAAAAGGGGCTCAGCAGCTAGAAAATGAAAGGCAAGATCATGGAACTCCAAACGAACAGGCTGCGGGACCCCTTTTGGCCAGATTTGGGCTGCAGGATCCCCAAAAAGGGCTCCAGCGGCTAGAAAATGAAAAGCTAAATCATGGAACTCCAAACGAACAGGCTGCGGGACCCCTTTTTGCCAGATTTGGGCTGCAGGATGTCCAAAATGGGGTCCAGCAACCTGAAAAATCACACTGATACAAAGCGAACCTGCTGGACCCCTTTTTGCCAGATTTCGACGCCAAAAAGGTACAAAAAGGGGCCCAAGAAGCTTTTACAGAGGTAAAAAAAGAGCCAAAAGTCTGCACCAAAATTCTTTTTTAAAACGGTGCCAAACTCCAAGGACACCCTTAAGGGGCACAAAGCAAATTCCAAAATAAGCTCGAATACCTTATTCTAAGGGCCCCAGTCTTTGTTTGTACCAACAACAACAACAACACCAACACCAACACCAACACCAACACCAACACCAACAACAACAACAACAACAACAACAACCACCACAACAACAACAACCACAACAACAACAACCACAACAACCACAACAACCACAACAACCACAACAACCACAACAACCACAACAACCACAACAACCACAACCACAACCACAACCACAACCACAACCAACAACCAACAACCAACAGCAACAACAACAGCAACAACAACAACAACAACAACCACAACCACAACCACAACCACAACAACCACAACCACAACCACAACCACAACCACAACCACCATGGAAATAAGAAAACTATACAAAACATTCAATAACGACACAGAAATTACACTCGTCCTGGAATCACGGAGTTCTTGCACCGTCACTGGATTGTGAAGTGACCGCATAGCTTGCAATGCAGGCGTGTTGCGAGGATGCAGTAACCGCGTGAGCAAAAACCAAGCAAAGTGTAAACACTTCTTGTTCCCATAGCGAGCAGATGGAAAGCATTCGGACCAATAACACACCTCCACCTCCTTATCAATTTTTTTTCCAACCATATCTCCGCATCAAGCATCGCAAGTACGTCGCGTCTGCAGCATCCAGCTTACCTCGACGCCGACGCATCTCACCGCCATCATCCATCACAAACGCCTTCGTGCCCCATAGGATGCCAAGGACCACCTAAAGCAACACAAAGACAAAACCACCGGGAACCGGCAAGACATGAAAAACAAACACCACACCACGCCATAGATTCGACAACCACCCACCTCCACCACATTTTCACGATCCTCATAACCACCAGAACTGTCCCATTCACAAGCAGCTTTAAGTGTGTGAACATCCCACAAACGACTCGCCACTTTCAACATGTCCGATTCGATGGTGAACCCCACCAAACGACACCATCCAAGTCGTCTTTCTTCCGATACACTCAGCAAAACACAGGACAACAATGCCACCACTTGATGCCGCAACAAATGCTCCACGCCAATGGAGGCGAAGTAACCCGGTAAATCTAATATATCAACAGAATCCATGACAGCTTTGCTGGGCAACGATTGTTGCACTCCATCGAAAGTAGCAAGAAGCGGCAAAGTCGCATCCACCACACGAGCATCCAAAGAAGCAAGCGTAAGATGCAATCCTTCCACCTGACCCATAGTCTTGTCGCCCAAAACAGCCAATATACGCATGCGATCTTTTTGTTCTGGAACAGCATCTCGGAGCAATGCAATATCAGGCGCCGAAGAACTTTCCAAACATCGTTCGAGCCAGCGCCACAAGACACTTGCACCAGGCGCCATGGCATCATCTTGACACGGCTCCTGCTCAAAAAGCACAACAGCTGCACTTGATTTTTTTGCAACGCCGACAATCTACGATTGCTTGTGGATGACACATGTTACGTTACTTTACTCTCGACATGTCAACAAAACTACAGCACAAAAGCTCGGTACCAAATAATGATCTGAATGGCACGCGTTATAACGTTTTATTACGGAATTTTCCACACAAATTGCCACAAGAAGCTCGGTACCATGATGCTGCAAATGACATATGTTACAATACTGCACAGCGAACATGTCAACAAAAATACACAACAAAAGTTCGGTACCATGATGCCATAGATGCCACATGTTACGTGACTTTACCCTCGACATATCAACAAAACTACATCAAAAAAGCTCGGTACCATATAATGATCTGAATGGCACGCGTTGTACCGTTTGACTATGGAAATTCCCACACAAATCGCCACAAAAAGCTCCGTACCATGATGCTGCGAATGACACATGTTACACTACTCCACTCTGAACACGTCAACAAAAATAAGCAACAAAAGCTCGGTACCATCATGCTGCGAATGACGTTACACCACTTTACCAAAGATTTGTGAACGAAGGCACGCATTAAAAAAAGACAGCCGGGGTATCATGATGCTGTGAATGACCCCTGTTGCCATGGAAAGTATTACACAAATTGTCAGAAAGGTTCTGCACCATGATGGTTTAATTGTCACATGTAACACCACTTTACTAATGAAATGCCAACAACAGTACACAGCAAAAGCTCGGTACCATGATGTTGTGAATGAAACATATCATCTCATTTTATCATGGAAATTCCCACAGACATCGCCCAAAAAGCTCGGTACCATGATGCTGCGGATGACACATGTTATGTGACTTTATGATGGAAAATTCCGCACCAAGCAAAAAGGAATATTTTAAAACACGCAATACCATTGTGATCTCCTTCATACAAACAGATATATGAGCACAACATATAAAACTCGAATTACAACCAAAATTCGCACGCCCGCGCGTCCGATGGGGGCAATATGACTTTCATCAACGCGCTGCGCAGCTCTGCTAGAGTGAGCCACTTGTTATTGGGTCGTGTCTCCACACCCCCCGCAGCAGCCAGGGCGCGAAGCTCATCTCTTGATATTTCTGACAAAGCCCGACGGAGCCACTCCACACCTTGTGAAACAGCTTCTACGTGAAGTTCTTCCAATTTGGCAGCCAATGCAACTTCCTGATCATCCACCTACAGCATCCAACACACTGCCACCAGCAAAAAACACTCATCCTACAACATTGCACCATGTGACAAACATTCAACTTCGGTCAAAAAACAACTTTGGTTAAACCCTTTTTTTAACACACCCAACCTCCTTTGGGGGCGCCAAGACTTCCATCAACGCGCTGCGCAGCTCTGCTACAGTCAGCCATTTTTTGTTGCATCGGGTCTCTACACCACCCGCAGCAGCCAGGGCGCGAAGTTCATCTCTTGACATTTCCGACAAAGCACCACGGAGCCACTCAACACCTTGTGAAACAGCTCCTACGCGAAGTTCTTCCAATTTGGCAGCCAATGCAACTTCCTGATCATCCACCTACAGCATCCAACACACTACCACCACAAAAAAACACTCATCCTACAACATTGAACCATGTAACAAACATTCAACTTTGGTCATAACTTTTTTTCCCCAACAGCAGAAGCTTTGGGGTCTTCAGCCATAGTAAAAGTTTCGGAGCAGACCGGAGCAGCTCCAAAACCCATTCCCCCAAGGTTCCCAAGGTTCCCAAGGTTCCCAGGGTTGCAAGGTTCCCAAGGTTCCCAACATTCCCAAGGTTCCCAAGGTTCCCAAGGTTCCCAAGGTTCCCAAGGTTCCCAAAGTTCCCAAGGTTCCCAAAGTTCCGAAGGTTCTCAAGGTTCCGAAGGTTCCCAAGGTTCCCAAGGTTCCCAAGGTTCCTTAAGTTCCTTAAGTTCCTTAAGGTTCCCAAGGTTCCCAGGAAGAGGTTCCCAAGCAACGTTCCCAAGCAACGTTCCCAAGCAAGGTTCCCAAGAGGTTCCAAGCAAGGTTTTCAGGAGGAGGTTCCCAAGCAAGGTTCCCCAGAGGTTCCAAGAAAGGCTCAGAGGTTCCCAAGCAAAGATTCCCAGCAAGAGCTTCCCAAGCAAGGGTTCCAAGGAAGAGGTTCCGAAGCAAGGTTCTCAGGAAGAGGTTCCCAAGCAAGGTTCCCAGGAAGAGGTTCCTAGGAACAAGTTCCCAAGCAAGGTTCCCAGGAACAAGTTCCCAAGCAAGGTTCCCAGGAGCAGGTTTTGCAAGCACGGATTTCAGGAACCGTTTTCAAGGTTCCCAAGAACCGTTTCCCAAGCAAGTTTTCCAGGAACATGTTTTTCCAAGCAAAACAAGGTTCCCAGAACAGGGTTTCAAGCAAGTGTTTCCAGGAAGAGGTTTCCAGGAAGAGGTTCCCAAGGAAGGTTCCCAGCAAGTTTCCCAAGCAAGATTTCCAGGAACATGTTTTTCCAAGCAAAATAAAGTTCCCAGGACAGGTTTTCAAGCAAGTATTTCCAGAAGAGGTTTCAAGGAAGAGGTGTCAAAGCAAGGTTCCCAGCAAGCTGGTTCCCAAGCAAGGTTTTCAGGAAGAGGTTCCTCCAAAATCGCAATTTTACCTCAGTTTTTTACGTCCAACGTCCATTTCGTGCGAAAGGGTTACAATTGACACCTCAAAATCGTAATTTTCCTGCAGTTTTAGACGTCCAACGTCCATTTCGTGCGAAAGGGTTGCGGCGAAGGTGTGAAGATGTAGATCAGCAGATGTGAAGGTGTGAAGATGTAGATCAGCAGATGTGAAGGTGTGAAGATGTAGATCTGCAGATGTGAGGGCGTGAAGATGTAGATCTGCAGATGTGAAGGTGTGAAGATGTAGATCAGCAGATGTGAAGGTGTGAAGATGTAGATCAGCAGATGTGAGGGTGTGAAGATGTAGATCAGCAGATGTGAGGGTGTGAAGATGTAGATCAGCAAATGTGAGGGTGTGAAGATGTATAATAACGGCTGCTTTTTCTGCTTTTTTACGAAGAACCCTTCGCAGGCGCTCTCGGGAAAAACATGCAAAAACACAGCATTCTAGAGGAAAAATGCCCCCCCCCCCAAGCTAAAACTTATATAGCTACTATGCCATTGCTGATGGAGAACGCGGGCACACAAAAACGCCTCGGGACCTTCTGCGCGGGCGGATTTCAGGGTGTCACGGGGTGTCAGGAGTTTGTCACGGCCTCTTGAAAATAGTTCCTGACAAATTTTGACATGTTGGGTCGTTTTGCCGCTATTAATCAAAGAGAACCCGACAATTTTCCGATATTTGTGTTTAGGCATTGTCAGAAAAGTACCTCGGTGGGACAACTTTTATATTTGGTTTACTTGGATTCTCAGGGTAAAATTTCTTTTATGAAATTTTATGAAATTAATTCTTTTGGTGAGTGGTTTGTTTGTCTCGCGAAACTTCCGAATTTGTGCCAAGGCTCGGTACAGCTTGAAAGACCCACAGGCCTTGGCGCAATTCCTGCAAGAAGCTGATCTTCGGTTGGTACGGGCCACGTTCAGTCCCCAGTTGTAGGGATGTCCATCATCGCGGCCAATCTATTTTGTTCGTCAAAATGTTAGAAACTGAAGTCAACACGGTGGCAAATCCAAACACGGGGTGAAATCCAATCATGTAAACTGTACACACACACACAAACACATACATTCCATTCATTGCCCTGCCCACCAGAAACGCATATATTTGCATTCTTCAAAGGCAGTTGTACTGAGGTACTTGGTCGATTTGGTTCATTCGAGGCGGCCGTTCCCTAGAAGACAAGAAACAGAATCAGAACTGTTTATTTGTGGTGACAAAACTGAAACGGCGTTGGTAACCCATGCTGAAGTACAAAACTGGGCCTCAGGGGGCCAGAGAGCGATCATTTGCTCGATTTCGCACGCTTGGGAAGCTAGGGAACATCCCGATCCGTGTCGGTATCAGCTGCAGCACATCGTCAACCACGCCGGTTTGTATGGTGCTGCCTTTGATGCAGACATCTGGGTGTACTACGACTATGTAAGTTTGTTCCAGTATCAGCGATTGTCTTCGCACGAAGAACAAAGTTTTAGAAAAGCTATGGAGCACATGCATCTGCTGTTTGCACATGAGTGCACCTTGACTTTCACCATCGAGACGTTAACTCCGGAGCATGATCGGGAAACGATGCTAGATTTGGTGCCAGTCTTCGAATTACCTAGCCGCAGTGTGAAAGCAATGCGATTGATAGATTTGGTGGAGAACCTCACCCCGTACAGCCTGCGTGGATGGTGTATCGCCGAGACTGAATGGTCATTGCTGAGGAGGGTGAGTGCTCAGCGCCAGCAGATCGACAGGCAAAAGTCTGACAAAGATGAATCTAAGGGTGACATTGCAGAGGATGGTCTGAACGGAAGGGTGCCGACGGCGCCGCATCATTTCGCTCAGCATTTCATTCCAAACTTCAGGTTTACCCACAGGTCTGACGCAGAGGCCGTTATTTACCTTCAGCGAGTCATCTTTCACGAGAAAGTCACATGGTGTGAGCACCTGGTGCTTGAAGGTCTTCCAGCCTGTGAGATTTTGTCTCTGTCACACGTACTCCCCTATTATGAAAAATTGAAAAGCATGAAGTTAAAGACATTCAGATGTGGCGAAGCAGAAGCAAGAGCCTTTGGCAAGGCCAGGGATGTGCTGAGTTTCCGTTGTGTTTGTGAGTGGAAAGGTGTGTCAGGCGGCAGGCTCTAAAACCTTTGGTCTGACACACAATGCAGGCTTTGGCGTTGAGTCGAGTGGAGAAACTTGAAGTGCACAACAATGACCCCGAGAGCAGCAAATTCCTGGTAGAGGCGGAAGTCAAATTGCTTTGATTAGTTTGATCCGTTTCTTTGAACAGATGCCTTTTCTTGGAAGCGGCTTCTCCTGGAAGGTTCATATAATAATGAATGCATTTGAACTGCTGAACCGTCAATTATGTGCTGTGAAATTCAGGCGCTTTCTGTCGCTGGCTGGCATTTGCAAGCCTTCTAGTTTTTTTAAAGCAAAGCTTTCTTAAGTACTGCTATTCTTGATGGTTCCCAATGCCGGCCTCCATCTCCTCTGAGCTTCTGTTGCTCAAGCCAGGCTGTCTCAGAGGCCTTGGAGACAAATATGTCTGTATCAGACATCAACATGGAAGGCAATGACATCAGTGCTCAGGGAGCTAAGGCTGGGCTTGCCAAGGGTTTCGGAGTGGATGCCTTCCAAGCTTGAGCACGCAGTTTGACGTGTTTAGGGCCTGTTCTGAGGATCGGTTTGATTTCTTCATTTTGCTTCTACCCGTGGTGTAGTATTTGCCTTTACTGCTTCGCAGGAGTGCTTTAGGTGGGTGACACCTTTCCTTGGGAGTTTCCAAGAAACTCAGGGTTGGCTCAGCTTCAGGCTGCTCGTAGATACGAGCCTTGATCTTTTGATCGTGTGGGTTGCTCCAGCCAGGCTCTTGCGAAGGCCTTGAAGATAAATTGCTCTGTGAGGGACATCAAACTGGGTTACAATCGCATTCTCGACGAGGGGGCCAAGGCCTGGTATATGCACCGGGTGTCATTTGCTGCCATGCCGCAAACTCACTTTGTTACGTGCTTCATTCTTGTTCTTGGATGGTCTTGGTGTGTTCATGTGAATTGCTTAGTACGCTCAGTACTGTGTGTTTTTGAGAGTGTGATTGAGTATGACTGAGTTGCTCTCTCTGATCGGCATTCTCGATTGTCTTCACATTTCTTTCTACTGGGCTTTCTTTAATCGTTTTCTGAAGTCATTTGGTGTTTTCGTTTTTGGATCAGACTATGTGAGCTGTGAGTATTATTAATATCCTACTAGCCTTGATCTGTTCTGATTTGTTGTGTCCCTCGGTTCAGGTTCTGGCAGAGGTCTTAAAGGTGAATACATCCGTCAGAGACATTCATTTGGAGCGGAACGGCATTGGCATCGAGGGAGCTAAGGCCAGGCTAGCCGATAGCCCCGTGGATTCAGAGTGGGGGCCTTCCTAGCTTGAATGTGCTTTTTAACATGCTTAAGGACTGCCATGAAACTGATTGTCCAAGAGACTCAGGGTTGGCTCAGCTTCAGGCTGCTCGTAGATACGAGCCTTGATCTTTTGATCGTGGGGGTTGCTCCAGCCAGGCTCTTGCGGAGGCCTTGAAGATAAATTGCTCTGTGAGGGACATCAAACTGGGTTACAATCGCATTCTCGACGAGGGGGCCAAGGCCTGGTATATGCACCGGGTGTCATTTGCTGCCATGCCGCAAACTCACTTTGTTACGTGCTTCATTCTTGTTCTTGGATGGTCTTGGTGTGTTCATGTGAATTGCTTAGTACGCTCAGTACTGTGTGTTTTTGAGAGTGTGATTGAGTATGACTGAGTTGCTCTCTCTCTGATCGGCATTCTCGATTGTCTTCACATTTCTTTCTACTGGGCTTTCTTTAATCGTTTTCTGAAGTCATTTGGTGTTTTTAGATCAGACTATGTGAGCTGTGAGTATTATTAATATCCTACTAGCCTTGATCTGTTCTGATTTGTTGTGTCCCTCGGTTCAGGTTCTGGCAGAGGTCTTAAAGGTGAATACATCCGTCAGAGACATCCATTTGGAGCGGAACGGCATTGGCATCGAGGGAGCTAAGGCCAGGCTAGCCGATAGCCCCGTGGATTCAGAGTGGGGGCCTTCCCAGCTTGAATGTGCTTTTTAACATGCTTAAGGACTGCCATGAAACTGATTGTCCAAGAGACTCAGGGTTGGCTCAGCTTCAGGCTGCTCGTAGATACGAGCCTTGATCTTTTGATCGTGTGGGTTGCTCCAGCCAGGCTCTTGCGAAGGCCTTGAAGATAAATGGCTCTGTGAGGGACATCAAACTGGGTTACAATCGCATTCTCGACGAGGGGGCCAAGGCCTGGTATATGCACCGGGTGTCATTTGCTGCCATGCCGCAAACTCACTTTGTTACGTGCTTCATTCTTGTTCTTGGATGGTCTTGGTGTGTTCATGTGAATTGCTTAGTACGCTCAGTACTGTGTGTTTTTGAGAGTGTGATTGAGTATGATTGAGTTGCTCTCTCTGATCGGCATTCTCGATTGTCTTCACATTTCTTTCTACTGGGCTTTCTTTAATCGTTTTCTGAAG
>CAMXCT020002238.1:0-67500 GCA_947184155.2 Cladocopium goreaui | reverse complement strand
GGGCTTTCTTCAATATTTTATTTGTCACCGTCGTTTATTTCCTCGTTCGTTGGTTTCCGATCAAGGTGTGCGATTCTTTCTTCTTTTCGGCCAGATGCCTGATATGCTTTGAAACGCTGATGGAAGTGATTGTCACATTTGATCAATTGCTTTCTCCGTGGCTGAGAGAGAGAATTATAAGGGATCTAATATTCAGTGAGAAATTCGCAGACAATCCACGGTGATATTCCCATATTCTCCTATAAGGGGGTGTGTGGTGGGGCAGGGCCGGGTAACATGTCTGAGGGAAACCGTAAGAATTTCACGATCTCGCAGGAGTGTGACGTATTGTTTTTGAATATCACAAGGTATTGATCTCAACACTTCAGCCAGGCACTTGCGGATGCTTTGAAGACACGTGACACCGACCAGACTGCCAGCGACAGTGAAGCTGAGGCCTGGCTTGCTCCCAGCTTCACACGAATGGTAGCGAATTTTCTTTCGCCGAAATAGAATATAGGATTATTCAGATGCAGCTTAGGAATGGAGGGAATTGTTTTGTTTTGTTTCGCGTTTTTTGTTGCCGGAATTTCGAATTGACCTTGATGATTGTTCTGACGTGCTAGGACAGAATGGGCGACCAACAGATTTCAGCCGTAGAACCTTTTGAAGCACCAGTCCGTTTAAAGGCGAGTGTGTCGTCTGATTAGTTCAATGCTGGTTCGGACGCATTCTAGATTGGACATCGATATGTGCGCAAGATTTAAAATGTCATAGCAAGCCAAAATCTGTCCTACCTCCACATTTGCGGTTGCTTCACTCTTCCCGATGGAACCTAGCAGATGCCAGCCTTGATGTTGCATTTCTCAATTCAGGCTCTTGCAGACGCCTTAAAGACAAATAGTTTATCGGGGGACATTGACTTGAAGGGCGATTCCATTGGTGCGAAGGGAGCGCAGGCGTGACCTTATTCAGATTGCTTTGATTTTCACCGTCTTGCAGATACTGGTAATGTTGATGTTGTAGTACTTTGTTCAGGCTCTCGCTGAAGTCTTGGAAACAAATACTTCAGTGCGGAACCTCGACCTGAAATTTTGTCGCATTGGCGCCGAAGAAACCAAGGCCTGGCCTGTCCCTGGTTCCAATTGCTTTCATGGCGTGTCATGCCTTTGCAATCCTTTGCATGCCATGCCATGCCTTTGTCAAGTGTTTTTGACGGGAGGTTGCAGCTTGAACATGTTGAATTCTTTTAGATGGCAATGCCAGCCTTGATTTCTTTTGACACCTTGATCTTTGTTGCTGCATTCAGGCCCTGGCCGAGGCTTTGAAGGTGAACAGTTCTGTTGAAGTCATCAACATGAAACGCAATGACATTGGCACCGAGGGAGCTAAGGCCTGGCCTGTCCCTGGCTCCAATTGCTTTCATGGCGTGTCATGCCTTTGCAATCCTTTGCATGCCATGCCATGCCTTTGTCAAGTGTTTTTGACGGGAGGTTGCAGCTTGAATATGTTGAATTCTTTTAGTTGGCAATGCCAGCCTTGATTTCTTTTGACACCTTGATCTTTGTTGCTGCATTCAGGCCCTGGCAGAGGCTTTGAAGGTGAACAGTTCTGTTGAAGTCATCAACATGGAAGACAATGACATTGGCACTGAGGGAGCCAAGGCCTGGCCTGTCCTGGTCTCCAACTGTTTTCATGCCTGCAATGCATTGCAATCCTTGAATTTCCGTGCCATGTTTTTTGTCAAATGTAGTTAATGGGAGGTTGTAGTTGTAGCTTGAGTATGTTTTTTCCC
This sequence comes from Cladocopium goreaui, assembly GCA_947184155.2. NCBI lineage: Eukaryota > Dinophyceae > Suessiales > Symbiodiniaceae > Cladocopium > Cladocopium goreaui. The sequence continues at coordinate 65,726 of CAMXCT020002238.1, read as the reverse complement.
GAGAGCGTCTGAGCGCAGGGTGCTTCCAATAGTGGGGGTCTGTCTCTCATCTTCTCATCTTCACATCTTCTCACTTCACATCTTCTCATCTTCACATCTTCTCAACTTCATATCTTCTCACTTCACATCTTCTCATCTTCACATCTTCTCATCTTCACACCTTCTCATCTTCACATCTTCTCATCTTCACATCTGCTCATCTTCACATCTTCTCATCTTCACATCTTCTCATCTTCACATCTTCTCATCTTCACATCTTCTCATCTTCACATCTGTTCATCTTCACATCTTCTCCTCTTGCCCTCTTGGCCTCTTGCCCTCTTGCCCTCTTCTTCACATCTTCTCATCCTCACATCTTCACATCTTCATCACATCTTCATCACATCTTCATCACATCTTCACATCTTCACATCTTCTCCTCCTGCCCTCTTGCCCTCTTGCCCTCTTGCCCCTCTTGCCCTCTCCTTCTTTTCTATTTCTCTTCTGAAGGCGGGGGCAGGGGCAGTGCCAACGAGACGGCACGAAACGCAACCCTTTCGCACGAAACGAGGTTCGATCGCCCAAAGCTGAGGTAAAATTTCGATTTCAACTTGTCCGGCGCAACCCTTTCGCACGAAACGAGGTTCGATCGCCAAAAACTGAGGTAAAATTGCGATTCGAAGGTGTCCCGCGCAACCCTTTCGCACGAAACGAGGTTCGATCGCCAAAAACTGAGGTAAAATTGCAATTTCAACTTGTCCGGCGCAACCCTTTCGCACGAAACGAGGTTCGATCGCCAAAAACTGAGGTAAAAGTGCGAGTTCAAGTCGTCCCGCGCAACCCTTTCACACGAAATGAGGTTCGATCGTCAAAAACTGAGGTAAAATTGCGATTTCAAATTGTCCCGCGCAACCCTTTCGCACGAAACGAGGTTCGATCGTCAAAAACTGAGGTAAAATTGCGATTTCAAGTTGCTCCGCGCAACCCTTTCGCACGAAACGAGTTTCGATCGTCAAAAACTGAAGTAAAATTGTAATTTCTCTTGTCATTGTCTAATCGCGACCCTTTCGCATGAGATGAGGTTCAATCGCCCAAAACTATAGCAAATTGCGATGTCCTGTGTGTAAAAGCGTCTCTTTGTAAACGCGTCTGTGTGTAAAGCGTCTGTGTGTAAAAGCGTCTGTGTGTAAAAGCGTCTGTGTGTAAAAGTGTCTGTGTGTAAAAGCGTCTGTGTGTAAAAGTGTTAGTGTGTAAAAGCGTCTGTGTGTAAAAGCTTTTGTGTGCAAAAGTGTCTGTGTGTCAAAGTGTTTGTGTGTAAAAGCGTCTGTGTGTAAAAGCGTCTGTGTGTAAAAGCGTCTGTGTGTAAAAGTGTTAGTGTGTAAAAGCGTCTGTGTGTAAAAGCTTTTGTGTGCAAGCGTCTGTGTGTAAAAGTGTTTGTGTGTAAAGGCGTTTGTGTGTGAAAGCGTCTGTGTGTGTGCAAGCGTCTGTGTGTAACTGTGTGTGTGCAAGCGTGTGTGTGTAAAAGCTTTTGTGTGCAATAGTGTCTGTGTGTCAAAGTGTTTGTGTGTAAAAGCGTCTGTGTGTAAAAGCGTCTGTGTGTAAAAGCGTCTGTGTGTAAAAGCCTCTGTGTGTAAAAGTGTCTGTGTGTCAAAGTGTTTGTGTGTAAACGCGTCTGTGTGTAAAAGCGTCTCTGTGTAAACGCGTCTGTGTGTAGAAGCTCTTGTGTGCAAAAGTGTCTGTGTGTAAAAGTGTTTGTGTGTAAAAGTGTTTGTGTGTAAAAGCTTTTAAGTGCAAAAGTGTCAGTGTGTAAAAGTGTTTGTGTGTAAAGGCGTTTGTGTGTGAAAGCGTCTGTGTGCGTGTGTGTGTGCAAGCGTCTTTGTGTAACTGTGTGTGTGTGCAAGCGTTTGTGTGTAAAAGCTGTTGTGTGCAAAAATGTCTGTGTGTCAAAGTGTTTGTGTGTAAAAGCGTCTGTGTGTAAAAGCTTTTGTGTGCAAAAGTGTCTGTGTGTAAACGCGTCTGTGTGTAAAAGCGTCTGTGTGTAAAAGCGTCTGTGTGTAAAAGCGTCTGTGTGTAAAAGCTTTTGTGTGCAAAAGTGTCTGTGTGTCAAAGTGTTTGTGTGTGAAAGCGTCTGTGTGTAAAAGCGTTTGTGTGTAAAAGCTTCTGTGTGTAAAAGCGTCTGCGTGTAAAAGCTTCTGTGTGTAACGCCAAAAACTGGGGTATAATTGCGATTTCAACTTGTCCGGCGCAACCCTTTCGAACGAAACGAGGTTCGATCGCCAAAAACGGAGGTAAAATTGCGATTTCAAATATTTCAAGGTGTCCGCCGCAACCCTTTCGCACGAAACGAGGTTCGATCGTCAAAAACTGAGGTAAAATTGCGATTTCAAGGTGTCCGGCGCAACCCTTTCCCAAGAAACGAGGTTCGATCGCCAAAAACTGAGGTAAAATTGCAAGTCGAGGTGTCCCGCGCACCCTTTCGCACGAAATGAGGTTCGATCGTCAAAAAGTAAGGTAAAATTGCGATTTCAACGTGTCCCGCGCAACCCTTTCGCACGAAATGAGGTTCGATCGTCAAAAACTGGGGTAAAATTGCGATTTCAATGTGTCCCGCGCGACCCTTTCGTAAAAGCTTCTGTGTGTAAAAGTGTTAGTGTGTAAAAGCGTCTGTGTGTAAAAGCTTGTGCGCAAAAGTGTCTGTGTGTCAAAGTGTTTGTGTGTAAAAGCGTCTGTGTGTAAAAGCGTCTGTGTGTAAACGCGTCTGTGTGTAAAAGCGTCTGTGGGTAAAAGCGTCTGCGTGTAAAAGTGTTAGTGTGTAAAAGCGTCTGTGTGTAAAAGCTTTTGTGTGCAAAAGTGTCTGTGTGTAAAAGTGTTTGTGTGTAAAGGCGTTTGTGTGTGAAAGCGTCTGTGTGTGTGTGTGCAAGCGTCTGTGTGTAACTCTGTGTGTGTGTGCAAGCGTCTGTGTGTAAAAGCTTTTGTGTGCAAAAGTGTCTGTGTGTAAAAGTGTTTGTGTGTAAAAGCGTCTGTGTGTAAAAGCGTCTGTGTGTAAAAGAGTCTGTGTGTAAACGCGTCTGTGTGTAAAAGCGTCTGTGTGTAAAAGCCTCTGTGTGTAAAAGTGTCTGTGTGTCAAAGTGTTTGTGTGTAAACGCGTCTGTGTGTAAAAGCGTCTCTGTGTAAACGCGTCTGTGTGTAGAAGCTCTTGTGTGCAAAAGTGTCTGTGTGTAAAAGTGTTTGTGTGTAAAAGTGTTTGTGTGTAAAAGCTTTTAAGTGCAAAAGTGTCAGTGTGTAAAAGTGTTTGTGTGTAAAGGCGTTTGTGTGTGAAAGCGTCTGTGTGCGTGTGTGTGTGCAAGCGTCTTTGTGTAACTGTGTGTGTGTGCAAGCGTTTGTGTGTAAAAGCTGTTGTGTGCAAAAATGTCTGTGTGTCAAAGTGTTTGTGTGTAAAAGCGTCTGTGTGTAAAAGCTTTTGTGTGCAAAAGTGTCTGTGTGTAAACGCGTCTGTGTGTAAAAGCGTCTGTGTGTAAAAGCGTCTGTGTGTAAAAGCGTCTGTGTGTAAAAGCTTTTGTGTGCAAAAGTGTCTGTGTGTCAAAGTGTTTGTGTGTGAAAGCGTCTGTGTGTAAAAGCGTTTGTGTGTAAAAGCTTCTGTGTGTAAAAGCGTCTGCGTGTAAAAGCTTCTGTGTGTAACGCCAAAAACTGCGGTAAAATTGCGATTTCAACTTGTCCGGCGCAACCCTTTCGCACGAAACGAGGTTCGATCGTCAAAAACTGAGGTAAAATTGCGATTTCAAATATTTCAAGGTGTCCGCCGCAACCCTTTCGCACGAAACGAGGTTCGATCGTCAAAAACTGAGGTAAAATTGCGATTTCAAGGTGTCCGGCGCAACCCTTTCCCACGAAACGAGGTTCGATCGCCAAAAACTGAGGTAAAATTGCAAGTCGAGGTGTCCCGCGCACCCTTTCGCACGAAATGAGGTTCGATCGTCAAAAACTAAGGTAAAATTGCGATTTCAACGTGTCCCGCGCAACCCTTTCGCACGAAATGAGGTTCGATCGTCAAAAACTGGGGTAAAATTGCGATTTCAATGTGTCCCGCGCGACCCTTTCGTAAAAGCTTCTGTGTGTAAAAGTGTTAGTGTGTAAAAGCGTCTGTGTGTAAAAGCTTGTGCGCAAAAGTGTCTGTGTGTCAAAGTGTTTGTGTGTAAAAGCGTCTGTGTGTAAAAGCGTCTGTGTGTAAACGCGTCTGTGTGTAAAAGCGTCTGTGGGTAAAAGCGTCTGCGTGTAAAAGTGTTAGTGTGTAAAAGCGTCTGTGTGTAAAAGCTTTTGTGTGCAAGCGTCTGTGTGTAAAAGTGTTTGTGTGTAAAGGCGTTTGTGTGTGAAAGCGTCTGTGTGTGTGCAAGCGTCTGTGTGTAACTGTGTGTGTGCAAGCGTGTGTGTGTAAAAGCTTTTGTGTGCAATAGTGTCTGTGTGTCAAAGTGTTTGTGTGTAAAAGCGTCTGTGTGTAAAAGCGTCTGTGTGTAAAAGCGTCTGTGTGTAAAAGCCTCTGTGTGTAAAAGTGTCTGTGTGTCAAAGTGTTTGTGTGTAAACGCGTCTGTGTGTAAAAGCGTCTGTGTGTAAACGCGTCTGTGTGTAAAAGCTTTTGTGTGCAAAAGTTTTTTTGTGTGTAAAAGCTTCTGTGTGTAAAAGCGTCTGTGTGTAAAAGTGTTTGCGTGTAAAAGCTTTTGTGTGTAAAAGTGTTTGTGTGTAAAAGCGTCTATGGGTAAAAGCTTTTGTGTGTTAGAGCTTTTGTGTGTAAAAGCGTCTGCGTGTAAACGCTTCTGTGTGTAAAAGCTGCTGTGTGTAAAAGGGTCTGTGTGTAAAAGTGTTTGTGTGTAAAGGCGTTTGTGTGTGAAAGCGTCTGTGTGTGTTTGTGTGCAAGCGGCGTTGTGTAACTGTGTGTGTGTGCAAGCGTTTGTGTGTAGAAGCTTTTGTGTGCAAAAATGTCTGTGTGTCAAAGTGTTTGTGTGTAAAAGCGTCTGTGTGTAAAAGCGCTTGTGTGTAAAAGCTTCTGTGTGTAAAAGCGTCTGCGTGTAAAAGCTTCTGTGTGTAAAAGCGTCTGTGTGTAAAAGTGTTTGTGTGTAAAAGCGTTTGTGTGTAAAAGTGTCTGTGTGTAAAAGCGTCTATGTGTAAAAGCTTTTGTGTGTTAGAGCTTTTGTGTGTAAAAGCGTCTGCGTGTAAACGCTTCTGTGTGTAAAAGCTGCTGTGTGTAAAAGTGTCTGTGTGTAAAAGCGTCTGTGTAAAAGCGTCTGTGTGTCAAAGCTTCTGTCTGTAAAAGCTTCTGTGGGTAAAAGCTTTGTGTGTAAAAGCGTCTGTGTAAAAGCAACTGTGTGTAAAAGCGTCTGTGTGTAAAACTGACTGTATGTAAAAGCGCCTGTGTGTAAAAGTGTCTGTGTGTAAAAGTGCCTTGTGTGTAAAAGCGTCTGTGTGTAAAAGTGTCTGTGTGTAAAAGCGCCTGCCTGTAAAAGCTTTTCTGTGTAAGGGGTTCTCTGTGTCAAAGCTTGCTCTGTGTAAAAGCTTCTGTGTGTAAAAGTGTTTGCGATGCAAACTATTGTCTTGTACTTATGCTATATTGTCTTGATACTCCTCTTCTCGACTGCCTATAACACATCTTTAATATATTGTTTTCTAATATGGTGTCTCCATACTAACAAGAGGAGACCCTGCTCCTCTACGCTCTCGGGCCATCCGTCGTCTAGTTTCTCAGATGACAGCCTTGATTTCCTTCACATTTTGATCTTTGTTGCTCCGGCGCAGTCAGGCCCTGGCAAAGGCTTTGAAGGTGAACACGACTGTTAGGATCATCAGCATGAAACACAATGACATTGGCACCGAGGGAGCCAAGGCCTGGCCTGTCCCTGGCTCCAATTGCTTTCATGGCGCGTCATGCCTTTGCAATCCTTTGCATGCCATGCCATGCCTTTGTCAAGTGTTTTTGACGGGAGGTTGCAGCTTGAATATGTTGAATTCTTTTAGATGGCAATGCCAACCTTGATTTCTTTTGACACCTTGATTTTTGTTGCTGCATTCAGGCCCTGGCAGAGGCTTTGAAGGTGAACAGTTCTGTTCAAGTCATCAACATGGAAGACAATGACATTGGCACTGAGGGAGCCAAGGCCTGGCCTGTCCTGGTCTCCAACTGTTTTCATGCCTGCAATGCATTGCAATCCTTGAAATTCCGTGCTATGCTTTTTGTCAAATGTAGTTAATGGGAGGCTGTAGTTGTAGCTTGAGTATGTTTTTTCCTCAGATGACAGCCTTGATTTCCTTCACATTTTGATCTTTGTTGCTCCGGCGCAGTCAGGCCCTGGCAAAGGCTTTGAAGGTGAACACGACTGTTAGGATCATCAGCATGAAACACAATGACATTGGCACCGAGGGAGCCAAGGCCTGGCCTGTCCCTGGCTCCAATTGCTTTCATGGCGTGTCATGCTTTTGCAATCCTTTGCATGCCATGCCATGCCTTTGTCAAGTGTTTTTGACGGGAGGTTGCAGCTTGAATATGTTGAATTCTTTTTGCAGGAATCCAAACACCTGTGCCATCCCAAACCACTGTACATGTTTTTTTCCAGTATGAGTGTGGTCAGGAGAACATTCAAATTCATGGAGCATAGAGCCATACATGCACAGAACATGCATGAAGCATGGACCAAAGACTACAGTACCGCTGAAGCCGCTTTAAGCTGCCCAAAAAGAAGGACCTGCGGCCTGCAGGTTATGAGCCCAACGCAGGTGAAACACCACTAAGGCGTTGTGGCAGCCCAATCGACCCCGTTCTCTATCCATGGCCATGGAGACCAGAAGGAGGAGAGCGAGATCTGATGCAGAAGCTGCACAAGGCCACGATGACGAAGAACCGCAGGTACCAGATGGGCAACTGCAGATAGAGGACCAACCCCGGGAGGTGAGACACCTGGGAAGGAACAGATGAATGGGGATCCAACTGAGGACCCAAGGGCTGATGAAAGCAGGGTAGATGGGATGGAAACTGTTAGGGAAGGTGGATTTTTGCCAGCTGTTCGAGAAGACATGCTAGCCTTGATGAAACCCCCCACTGGGAAACCAATGGTATTGGGACCGAGAATTCCAGTGCCTGAGCAGAGCCTTGCCTTGCCGCTGTTCACAGCAGAGCAGATGAAGCAGGTTGAGGAGATGGACAAGAAGGCACCGCTGTTCTCAGGAGCTAGAGCTCTACGGGATCTTCCAGCGTCAAGTGCAGGAGGAGTGCATCTGGCGTTGGAGGACTTGCCAACGGGGATTTTTTTTGCAACACCTGAGGTGAGGAGACTAACTTTCCTGACCGATGAGGAGCAGAAGAGGACCGGGACACCTTCACCAGTGTGAAGTATGCCAGCCGGAGGAGGGTTCTCTGGAGGACTTCATCCTGGAGTTTATGGCGGCGTTCACAACGGAATGCATGGCTATGGAGCTATGCCAGACTTGGTGATTGCAATGCTTCATCAAACACAACAAGAAAATGAAAGGCTGCGGACGGAGTTTGCGTCCATGGCTGGTGAATTGGACTCCATGAGGAGAGCCAAGCTGGAGTTAGAAGCTGAGAAGGAGGCCCAGGAGGAGAAGGCTGACTTCGAGACGCCAGAGAGCCAGTTTGGGAAGAAGCAGAAGTCCAGTGAAGTGGATCTTGAGGAGGAGCGCATGGGGTTGTACGAGATGACGCCCAGGGAACAGTTCCAGAAGCTTCAGACCATGATGGACGAAGTGTGGAGCCGAAACCTAAGGTTGAGGATCGTCGAGTTCTTCACGCTGCCCACGGAGGAGAGGTCGAGAAGATTTTGCAGAAGGTGCAGGACAAGAAGAACCTGAGGAGGCTGGATGCGAGATCAAGATCACCAGGGGCGAGAGGAAGTGAGTGGAGCTAGAAACGAGTCCAACATGACCAAGGGTGGGAATGCTACACAAGACCCTGAGAGGGTCAAGAACGAATGCAGAAACAGATGGATGTGATGACCAGGATCATGATGCACTTAGCTTGAGAACAAGTCCAGGGAGGATGATTGCATGGAGCAGGTGAAACCTGGTGTGACCCAATTGCCGATGTTGCAGGAACCCGGTGATACCGCACCAATCGACTTTGCGGATTGGCTGACGTCCTATGATCGAGCCGGCGATGACCGACTTGAGCGATGGTAGCCACTTTTGGTGGACGAAGGTCATTTAGGAGTGCGACATGTGGTACAAGGACTACGTGAAGTTGCGACCATTGCAGAAGGCGACGTTTTCCATCCAACCTTCGGAGGAGCTGAAGAAGCTGAAGCGGACGAGGGTGGACTGCAGAGCTACGAGCATGTTGATGGCCGCGATCCCGAGTGGTGCCAAGGAGGAGTTGATCAGCACGAAGAGTTTGTCTCCCATGAAGATCGTCTCCAAGCTGATGACGCCCTATCAACCTGGTGGTACTCAGGAGAAAACGGTGATTTTGAGACAGCTGGAGGATCCTGGCGAACAACCGAATCCAGGAGCTGCAGCAGGAGCACTACGACGATGGATCAGGTGGCGTCGACGAGCTGAAGACATCAGTCCAAAGCCTGCCTGACCCAACAATCCTGATGAGAGGATTGACCAAGTTGACCAAGAAGGTGCTAAGCCAGAATGCGGAGCTTGCATTTCGCACATCGCTGGTGCGGAACACCTTGCAGCTGGACACAGTGCCCAAGCACCAGACGGTCAGAACGTTCAGCGAGCACATGTTGGCTGAATTGGACCAATGGTTTCATATGGAGAAAAAAGGGGAAGCAGGAGAGGAGGAGGTTGTACCTTTGCCCATACTCTTCTTGAACCAGGTGAACGCCGATGCTACAGCTGTGGGTCGACCACACACTATGCCAAAGAATGCCCACGGAGAGAATCTTCAACCAGTCCCTATTGGATGCCAAGGTTCAGAAGCTCACCAAGTCCGAGAAGACCAAGGAGGAGCCAGCGACCAAGGTTGTGCCACAGAAGGAAGTTGAGGAGATTAAGACTGAGGAGAATGCAGCAGCCTTGACGAGTCGAGATGCCTCGTTGCAGGGCATGTTGGAGGAAGTCTCGAAGATGTTGAGGGTGATCAACGTCCCAGAGGACGGCAAGCAGAAGGCTGACAAGGTTCAGGAGAAGAGGAGACTTGAGGAGCTGCGGAAGGAGCTGCAGTCCATGGAAGCTGGATCTTGGAGACCTTCGATGAAGATGTTCAGATCTACGGCAACAGTCGCCAGGATCAAGAAGGGCCTGAATGCGCTACTTGACACTGGTGCGACACATGCCATGCGACCCAGGAAGACCAATGAAGAGCTGGGAGGAGATGGTTTCAAGGAGGTGAGGGTGAACCTAGCAGCTGGGGGAACTACAAGGATGTGGATGACCTCGGGGGGAACTTTTGGTTCATCAAGATCAACAAGTTGAACCAATCGTCCCAATTGAGAAGTTGGCCAAGGAGTTGGGATGTAAGTTTGAGTGGAAGGATGGGACTTGCACTTTGAACCATCCCGAAAAAGGCGAGGTTGTTGTCGCCATTGTGGAAAACTGCCCGCAGATCGCCTCTGAGGTGGCGCTCCAGCTGATCGATGAACTGGAGGATGGTGCATCACTGAAATCACTGCAGCGCTCAGACAGGGAGGTAAAGTATGCGGAGGCGGACTGGCTTGAGAAGTTGAGGGAAGTTCATCCGATTTGCAAGACCGTGCCTGAGGATTTGCAGAAGAAGTTGGTTGACACCCCGGCGGCAGACCTGAGCAAGCTTGGAGTCAATCGGAGGATCAGAAAACGATGGCAGAAAGAAGGTGTCATCGTGCACCTCTACGCAGGGCCTGACGCAGGATACACCCTTCGGAGAGCAGTCAAAGAATGTGGAGGTGATCAAACAGGGATCTACGAGCTGGACATCGTCCGAGGCAGAGCTGATGACATGATAGCCGATGATGCGAAGTACGCAGCCCTTCTGAGGATGGCCATGGATGGCTGGATCGATGGAGATGTAGGTCAGTCCACTACCCATGGGGAATTCCAAACATGAGCTACTTGCAGTGGCAGAAGGTCTATGAAGACGACGTCTTGCTGCTGATGATGATGATGCTCTACGTGGTGGCCCAGATGGGAAGAGATGTCACTTTGAGGAACAACACGACGAAGGCCTTGAAGCCTCGTGTGGCATTTTTGATTGAGCAGCCGGCGATCTCGGAGAGGTTTCCGGAGAGCGCGTCTTTGTGGAAGTTGGAGTGTTGGCACCTGATGAAGTTCTTCTACCACTTCAAGGAGTACACCTTCATGCAGGGCGACTTTGGGGGTATTGCGAGGAAACCAACAACTTTGGGAACCAATTTGGAATTGACCTTGCCTGACCCAAAGGTGCATGGTGGGCGATCTCGAGAAGATGGACCTGACATTGATTCCAGGGAGCTTGCAAGATGGGCTCCACGGATGATGAGAGAGATTGCCACCGCCCTGACACAGCAGGTGCAAGACAAGCAAGTGATGATGAGAAAGCTGAGTTGGCAGGAGCATGTAGCCAATGTGCACTTTCCATTTCGGAGGGACTGTGTCATCTGCCAGCGTGCCTCAGCGACCAGAAGACCTCATCGACGACAAGAACATCCTGAAGCTCATGTTCTGGCATTGGACCTTTGTGGACCGCTGAAGTGGGGAAACGACATTGATGGCGACGAGAAGCGCTATCTCCTTGCGGGTTCCTACACCTGGCCTGCTGAGGGGAAAGAGCCAATTGACCTGGACGATGACGGGGCGCCTGAGGATGAGGTTGAGGTAGAAGGTGAGGAACCACTTCCACAACTTGATGATGAAGAGAGATCTGAGGATCGACGAGAAGCCGTTCGCCAAGCAGGCGAGAGACGAGAAGAAGAGGATGAAGCCCGAAGGCGGGCTGAGCGAGGTGAGGTCGAAGAAGTGGAGGAAGAGGATGATGATCAGCAGAAAGAGGATGAGGAGCAGCAGGAAGAAGGTGGAGCACCCAGAACTTGAGGAGAAGTTCAAGGCAAAGAAGGTGCTGAAGCTGATGACTTGTGTTTCTCTTCCATCAAAAAGTTCAATGGGCGTGCTAGCGGGCACACAGGAGCTGCTGGTGAACCTGCGAAGGCATGGCTATCCAGTTCTCAGAATCCACACCGATTCTGAACCGACCTTTACCAACCGACAGTTCAAGGCATGGTGCAAAAACAGGGCGATGGTGAGGACACAATCATGTCCTGATGAGCATCAACAAAATGGCCGAGCTGAGGCAGCAATCGCCTCCATCAAATCAAGAGTGAGGAAACTGCTTCATGCTTCGAAGATGGAAACTACATGGTGGAGCTCGAACGGAGGAGGTTCGAGAAGATTGATTAGAAGATTCCACAGTTTGGCCAAACAGTGGTAGCCAGAAAAAGGACTTGGAATCGCAAAGATGAGTTTGAGACAACGTCGGAGAACTTCAAGTACATGACGCCGGTTAAAGAGTGCTCCAAGGAGCATGCGGTGCTGGACTCTGAGGGAGGTTCCAAAGTGGTGAGCTGCGTGATGAAGGACCTGAAGAACCCTGAGGAGCGAGAGCATGAGTGGGAGATGGTCCCTAGAGAGTTGGAACAGCCGGCAGTACTGAGGAGAAGACTGAGGCAGAAGACATCAGTCTCGACGTTGCAACTTCCAGAACAAACACATCGAGATCGCATCCAGATCTTCCAAGCGCTGGTTGAGGAGGAGAAGGCCGTGATGACCGATGATCCTGATGTGGCGCCAGCGGCGACGAAGGGGCTGATGGCGATGAGGCTGCTGCAGATGGCAGCTCAACAGCGTGAGGACGAGGATGAGATTTTGCAGACCAGAGTGGTCTCAAATCAGGAAGTCTTCCAGCAGAAGGAGCTCTGGACAGACGCGATCAAGAAGGAAATGAAAAGCCTCTTCGACAAAGGAGCAGTGAGAAAGCTGAGCCAGGAGGAGGTGGCCTACTATAAGAGGGAGCATGCTGACAAGCTGGAAGTAGTCCCTGGAAAGGCCGTCCACACAGTGAAACATTGCCAGTGTGCCCAGCTCATGACATTCCATTTATTTCTTTCAATTTCTTTTCTTGTTGGAGTCAATTTTTGTCAGGCCATTTTCAGGTATGGCTTGCACTTGTGCATGCAAGATGTGGATTTAAGCAGAGAAGCAGATGTTTGCCCAATTTTTAATCTGAACTTCTTGCTGTGAGAACATCGCGGCAGTTGGGCGACATTTTGTGTGAAAATAAGTTTGCAGGTGCCAAGATAAACCCAGTTGTATTGCATTCTCACAAACACGAGCACACTTCTGCTTTAGCCAGGCCCTGGCAGAGGCCTTGATTGTAAACACGTTCGTCAGCGACATCAACTTGGCCAACAACGGCATCGGCGTCGAGGGAGCCAAGGCCTGGCGTGTGCTGGGTTGGCAGTGGCTCCGCGAGTCATGCGTAGCTTACAGGCCTGGATATGAGGGGCTGGTTCGAGTGGGCTTGTTTGCTCGGAACCCTGTCTTTGTTTTGACCTATACTTTATGAGGTTTTATTCGGTTTATTCTGTTTTATTATGTTTTATTTGTGTGTGATCAGCCACGCTATGCTGTGAGTGACATGTCAACGATTTGAAGGGTGCTATCAACCCATGCAGGATTGTTCAGTCTTCCTCCTTCTTCCGAAATGTCAGTCTCGAGTCGTGATCCTTGTGTTGCCGCAGCCAGGCCCTGGCAGAGGCCTTGATTGTAAACACGTTCGTCAGCGACATCAACTTGGCCAACAACGGCATCGGCGTCGAGGGAGCCAAGGCCTGGCGTGTGCTGGGTTGGCAGTGGCTCCGCGAGTCATGCGCAAGTCTACAGGTCTGGATATGACAGGAGGGGCTGGTTCAAGTGGGGTTGTTTGCTCGGAGCTGTGTGCTTGTGATGCCGTCCAAAAAAAGGGGATATTTCATATTGAAGCCATGATTATCCAGATGTGATGCAGTTGTGTACCGGATTGTGGTGAGTGAGATTGGGCCAGGAGGAAGGCACCTCAATGAACCTCATTTGCGATGGTTCCACAGTCCTCTGAGATGTGGGGGCTTCTTAAAATAGCATTTCCCCAAGTCACCATGGGTTTCAATAATAAAATGGTCATCCATGACTTAGGAACATTTAGGAGACCTCCATGTCCGTCCTCTTCATCGTGATCCTTGTGTTGCTCCAGGCCCTGGCAGAGGCCTTGATCGTAACCACATCTGTCAGCGAGATCAACTTGGCCAACAACGGCATAGGCGTTGCAGGAGCTGAGGCCTGGCATGTTTCCGCGTGCGAATCATGCGGAAGTGACCCTAAGTGTGCATGTTGAACATTGAATTGCTTGCTCGGAACCTTGTCTTTGTTGTGGAGTGGCATTTTTTTTGTGCAGTCCGGATCGGTCCGGATTTTTGGCTTTGGAGTTTTTGTGTCTTTTGGATTCTTGGCTCTTGTGGCTTTTTGCTTCGTGGCTTTTGTGACTTTTGTGATCTCGGCTTCTCCGTTTCTTGGCTTTTGTTTCTCTTGGCTTCTTGGCTTTTCGCCTTTCGTGGTTTCTTGGCATTGTTGATAGCACAATAGCAGCAGCATATTGGCAATGGAATCTCTGTTTGTGCAATATTTACAGCCTTTTCTCCAAGGCGACAACCCCTCACATTCGCGCAAAGTTTCATTGGGGGTTTAGGCACTCTAGGGTTTATTCTGGATTGTTTTTGGATTTCTTTAAGGTTGGTTTAGTGCTGATTCAGAATTGGTTTAGGGTTTATTTAGGAACAACTAAGTAACAATGAGAACTGGTTTCATGTTTCAACATGTAGCAAAAACCATGCAAATTTCAGATTATTGCACCAATGCTACAAATACCATGCAAACAAGAGATTTCAGTTTATGGTAAGCATGATGCAAATAATATTGTGCAAATGCTGGCTCCTAGATGCTGCGAATTTTCTGCAAACAAGAGATCCAAGATCCAAAATGTTGCAAGCACTGTCCAAATTAGCGATTTAAGCTCCAAAATGCTACAAATAGCGTTCAAATCAGAGATTTCAGCTCCAAAATGCATCAAATGACACTTTTTAGTGCGACGGCTCCGAAATGCAGCACATACTCGTAGAAAGCAAAGCTGACCCAGACTGAAAAAGAGCCCTTAAATTGTCTGAACTAACTATAAAACATGAAAAATTAACATACATTTCAATTACGAAAGCCAGCTGTCAAACATGGCGAAGTTGCTCATTGCGAACGAAGTGAGAATAGGGGGTGTGGGGGGCGGTGGCTCAAAACATGGACCATTTTGAGGCACTTCCCACCTAATTGGGGTGGCCACCGTGGTCGATTTTGGATCGATTTTGAGGCTGATGTACCAGGTGGCAATTGGGTGACGGTGGGGTTCGACTCCCCGCTGGTCCGTCCTCCGACGTGCATTTGGGGCGAGTGGAATGGAGGGTAAAATGATGCAAAAATGGCGTCAAAGCATTAAAAAATGGAAAAACTAGAAAAGACCAATGGAAAAAGAGAGGGAATGGAAGGATAAAATAAAGGGGATGGATTGGAGTTCCGGGGCGGGGTGTACGATGGGGAGAAGGTTGGAGGGACAAGAGTGTGGCTTGGGCGGGCTCTTTGGGGCGAGGCTCTATTGGGTGGCTGCTGGGAAGCAAAGGGGCCCGCATAGTGAAGGTTGCCGATGGCTGCTGATGTCTGGGGGGGAGGTGCGTGGCTGGCGGTGCATATGGTTAGATTGGAGGGAAGAAAGGGCGTGGCTTGGGCGGGCTATTTGGAGTGAGGCTCTTTTAGGTAGCTGCTGGGAAGCAAAGGAGACCGCAGGGTGAAGGTTGCAGATGGGTGCTGATGCCTGGCGGTGGGAGAGGAGTGTAAAGTGTAAAGTGTAAGGTATTGAGTGTAGAGTGAAGAGTGTCGAGTGTAAAGTGTAGTGTGTACAGTGTAGAGTGTAGAGTGTGGAGTGTACAGTGTAGAGTGAAAAGTGTAGTGTGTAAAGTGTAGAGTGTGGAGTGTGGAGTGTAAAGTGTAAAGTGTGAAGTGTAGAGTGTAAAGTGTAGAGGGTGGAGTGTGGAGTGAGGGGTGTACAGTGGAAAGTGTAAGGTGTGGAGTGTAGAGTGTAGAGTGTCAAGTGTAGAGTTTAAAGTGTAGAGTGTGGAGTGTAAGTGTAGAGTGTAAAGTGTAGTGTGTAAAGTGTAGAGTGTGGAGTGTGGAGCGTAAAGTGTAGAGTGTGGAGTGTACAGTGTGGAGTGTGGAGTGTAAAGTGTAAAGTGTGGAGTGTAGAGTGTAGAGTGTAAAGTGTAGAGTGTAAAGTGTAGAGTGTGGAGTGTAAAGTGTGGAGTGTGGCGTGTAAAGTGTGCAGTGAGGAATGAGGAGTGTAAAGTGTAACGTGTAAATTATGGAGTGTAGAGTGAAGAGTGTAGAGTGTAAAGTGTAGTGTGTAAAGTGTAGAGTGTGCGGTGTGGAGTGTAAAGTGTAGAGTGTAAAGTCTAGTGTGTAAAGTGTAGAGTGTCAAGTGTAGAGTCTGGAGTGTGGAGTGTGGAGTGTAAAGTGTAGAGTGTGGAGTGTAAAGTGTGGAGTGTAAAGTGGGGAGTGTGGAGTGTAAGGTGTGCAGTGAGGAGTGAGGAGTGTAAAGTGTAAAGTGTAAAGTATGGAGTGTAGAGTGTAGAGTGTAAAGTGTAAAGTGTAGTGTGTAAAGTGTAGAGTGTGGAGTGTAAAGTGTAGAGTATAAAGTGTAGTG
The DNA here is from genome assembly GCA_947184155.2 of Cladocopium goreaui. Lineage (NCBI taxonomy): Eukaryota > Dinophyceae > Suessiales > Symbiodiniaceae > Cladocopium > Cladocopium goreaui. The sequence continues at coordinate 50,014 of CAMXCT020002238.1, read as the reverse complement.
TGTAAAGTGTAGAGTGTGGAGTGTAAAGTGTAGAGTGTAAAGTGTCGAGTGTGGCGTGTAAAGTGTGGAGTGCGGAGTTTAGAGTGCAGCGTGTAAAGTGTAAAGTGTGGAGTGTGGAGTGTTTTGCTGTGTCTGTGTCTGTCTGTGTCTATGTCTGTCTCTGTATGGAAGGGAGGTTACGGGGAGGCATGGGAGCAACTTTCTGCCATTTAGCGGCCCTTTCATCGGCTATTGAATTTCTCTTCTGGGATCATTGGGAAACAGCTGTTTTGGGCCAAATCCTGGCTGGGAGGCCACGGGAGGTCACGGGAGCAAATTTCTGCCATTGGCGGCCCCTTGGCCGCCGATTGAATTTCTCTTCTGGGATCATTCGTTTTGGGCCAAATCCTGGCCGGGAGGTCATGGGAGGTCACGGGAGGTCACGGGAGGTCACGGGAGGTCACGGGAGGTCACGGGAGGTCATGGGAGGTTACGGGAAGGGGAAAACGGAGAAAAGTGGAGGAACGGCGGGAAAAAGGTAGGAGAAAACCAAAGAGAAGGACGGAAATGTCAAGTGTAAAGTGTAGAGTGTGGAGTGGAAAGTGTAGTGTAGAGTGTAGAGTGCAAAGTGCAGAGTGTAAAGTGTAGAGTGTGGAGTGAAAAGTGTGGAGTGTGGAGTGTAAAGTGTGCAGTGTCGAGTGTAAAGTGTAGAGTGTGGAGTGAAAAGTGTGGAGTGTGGAGTGTAAGGTGTGCAGTGTCGAGTGTAAAGTGTAGTGTGTACAGTGTAGAGTGTGGAGTGTGGAGTGTAAAGTGTAGAGTGTAAAGTGTAGTGTTGAAAGTGTAGAGTATGGAGTGTGGAGTGTAAAGTGTAGAGTGTAAAGTGTAGAGTGTAAAGTGTAGCCTGTGGAGTCTGGAGTGTAAAGTGTGGAGTGTGGAGTGTAAGGTGTGCAGTGAGGAGTGAGGAGTGTAAAGTGTAAAGTGTAAAGTATGGAGTGTAGAGTGAAGAGTGTAGAGTGTAAAGTGTAGTGTGTAAAGTGTAGAGTGTGGAGTGTGGAGTGTAAAGTGTAGAGTATAAAGTGTAATGTGTAAAGTGTAGGGTCTGGAGTGTGGAGTGTGGAGTGTAAAGTGTAGAGTGTAAAGTGTAGAGTGTAAAGTGTCGAGTGTGGCGTGTAAAGTGTGGAGTGTGGAGTTTAGAGTGTAATGTGTAAAGTGTAGAGTGTGAAGTGTGGAGTGTCTATGTCTGTCTCTGTATGGGAGGGAGGTTACAGTTGACGGTGGGTTCGATTCCCCCCTGGTCCGTCCTCCGACGTGCATTTGTGGAGACCGGAATGGAAGGTAAAATGATGCAGACATGGAGCCAAAGCATTAAAAAACAATGGAACAACTGGAAAAAAACAACGGAAAAAGAGGGGGAATGGAAGGATAAAATAAATCGTACGGATTGGAGTTCTGGGGCGAGGTGTGCGATGGGGCCAGAAAGTTGGAGGGAAAAGAGCGTGGCTTGGGCGGGCTGTTTGGGGCGAGGCTCTTTTAGGTGGCTGCTGGGAAGCAAAGGAACCCACATAGTGAAGGTTGCCGATGGCTGCTGATATCTGGGGGGGAGGTGCGTGGCTGGGGGTGCATATGGTTAGATTGGAGGGAAGAAAGGGCGTGGCTTGGGCGGGCTATTTGGGGTGAGGCTCTTTTGGGTAGCTGCTGGCTGGCGGTGGGAGGGGAGGTGCGTGGCCGGGGGTGCATGTGGTTGGAATGGTTGCTGCCGGCCAGGCAAGGTGAAGTGGCCGGGGGTGCATGTGGTTGGAATGGTTGCTGCAGGCCTTCAAGGTGAAGTGGCTTGTTCGGAATGAAGTCAGAGCAGAGGATGTGGGGCAAAAGTGGACACGCGGGCGATTGGAGTCATCCTCAACTTGAGCAACTGTCCACTCGTAAGCATCTCCTTGTCACAGTCTGTTCAGGTTGAGTTCTGATGTTATAACGAGTCAAGAGAAACGTGGATACTAATGGTCTTGCGATTGGGGTTATTGGGACCGGGAGTGGGCCGTGATGGGCCGGGGATGGGGCCTGTTGGGGATGAAGTGATTTTGAGCAACTTTCCACATGCACTGCTGTGCGTGGAGGATGGGGAAGTGAAATGTTTTGGTCTGAAAGAAAGGGAATTGGTGTTAGCATTGAAACGAGAGCCTTTAATATTGGCCATGTGAACAGTTTTGCTGAGGATCGTGCAATCTTGCGATGTTGGTTCTCCTTAATTTCAGGAAACCTCCATTTAGCATCGTGTACCTCTGCCGGTGTTCCCGCAGCCAATGTGGCACGTGGATTTATGGAGAGATACAGAAGGTAGTTCTGCTTACAAATTAGATGTTCGTGTATACTGCTTATGTGGAGTCTTTGGAAATTACGAAAGCCAGCCGCCAGGCAAGGCGAAGTTGCTCATTGCGAACGAAGTGAAAATAGGGGGTCCTGGGGGGGGGCTGAAAACATGGACGATTTTGAGGCAATTCTGCACCTAATTAGGGTGGCCACCGCGGTCGATTTTGAGGCTGATGTACCAGGTGGCAATTGGGTGACGGTGGGGTATCGATTCCTCCCAGGTCCGCGTCTGTGGGGTGTAAAGGTGGCAGGAATGAAGGTCGTGGAAGGCGCGTACGGATTGGAGTTCCGGGGCGCGGTGTGTGATGGGGCCAGAAGGTTGGAGGGAAGAAAGAGCGTGGCTTGGGCGGGCCTTTTGGGGTGAGGCTCTTTTAGGTGGCTGCTGGGAAGCAAAGGAGCCTGCAGGGTGAAGGCTGCAGATGGCTGCTGATGCCTGGGGGTGGGGGGGAGGTGCGTGGCCGGGAAGTTGCTCGTTCGGAATGCGTCGCGCTGCTAGAGAAATAAAAGAATCCTCCGTGCATGCACATAGTGAACCAACAGTGCTCATTTCGCAACATTGCTAGCCACCATTCTTTTTACGAAAGCCAGCCCATGAACTTCCTTTCCACCCGACACCGCTCCCCATCCAAATTGCTCATCACCTGAAATCGTCCTTCTCCCCATGGCGAACTCCACACAGCTTCCTCCCACCAGCTCACTGCATCCCTATCCACTTTCACTGCATTTTTCTAGACACCCGCCCGTAACCCATTCCTCCTTGCCTCCCTTGCCGCCGACACCACCCTGTGCCGTAAATACCTCCTCTTCCGTTTGCGCCCCAAAACCTCTTTAAAAGAGCCCGCCCTTCCACTTCCTCAAACACGCTCTTCACACTTTCCCTACCGTTACAACACTTCTTTCCCCCGCTCCTTCTTCCTACACATTCCTTCCTTCTCTCCAAAGACACACCACGGGCACCCAAACCAGGCCTCACCATGCCGGCTCCTCAGCCTCCCAAACCATGCCTCAACCAACCCCCAAGCGCAATCCCTGCCATGCTCTCCACTCTCCTGTCTCCCTTCCAACTAGTCCCTGGCTTTCGTCCCCTCCTCTCAGGTTTTTAGTATACAATAATTGTTGCGCTGTGTGGCATGTAAGCGATGTAAAGGGATGTGAAGGGTGCTATCAGCTCAGTTGCAACATTTGTCCTTCCGAAATGTCAGTCTTGAGTCTCGATCCTTGTGTTGCTTCAGCCAGGCACTAGCAGAGGCCCTGATATCAAACACATCTGTGAAGAATATCAACTTGGTCAACAACGGAATTGTTGTCGAAGGAGCTGAGGCTGGCGTGTACTGGATTTCAAGTTTACTTATGTTCTTGTTCACTGTTTGTCAAGATGGGGTTTGAGGCTGATGGATCAAAATTTCCGAAAAATCCGACAACACTAGGTAGTTGAAAGAAGAAAACCTGTTCCTTTGGTTTATCATCCTTTTTTGGGACGTTTCCATATCATTCGATAGCCTTCTTTGTTGACAGAAACAGGGTGAACTGACTTGTTTCAGTTTTCGATTGCGATGCAGAGTGTTGCGCATGTCGTTCCTCCGTCTATTCAAACCAAAAACATGTTTCAATTCTCCCAGACATTGAAAGTAAACAGAAGTAACTTGAAAAACATGACATTTTTTTTTTGCGATGGTGTTTGTCTCCAGGATTTCTGCAGGTTGAACATGTCCCGCGTAAGTTTGGGATGATGGGTTTGGCACCTCTCTGGTGTTTTTTTTCTGCGACAATCACGGTTTTCCCCAGCCACATGCTGTGACGAAACCAGGTCTTAGAGGAGTTGTTGGAAGAGAAGAAACGGATGGGTTTCGGGCTCCCCATTGTCTTCTAAGAGGAACATTGGGAAGAGCAACAGATCAAAATGGTCTTGTGAAGTCGATTGCATTGAACATGGTGCAAAAAACAAATGGTCCAGCAGATCTGGCGGAAACACGTCATGACCTTTGGTTGATCAAATACGAATCAAGTCTACGCGCCTTGTTCCCATTGGTTCAGAATCTTTACTTCCACAGTTTCATTTGCTATTGATGCTGTCTTGATTTAGGACAGAGGGATTCTGTCCGGACTTTGCATGCTGTTGGGTCTTGATACAAATATCTGAATACCCGGAGTCATTCCGCGAGTGATGCAGGAGGCTGCAGTATGGCACAAACTTTCTAATGGGTTGCGTTCAAAGATGAAACTTGGCAGATGGCAAGCATTTCACTGTTGGAGATTCAAAGCAGTTTTCGAGCTCAAGTGTTCCCCACATAGAAATTGCAAGTGGTAGAGCAGAGCGGAGATTGACATGTTCTTGCTGTTTGTAGTTTAGTGGTAGTGCACTGTCCATTCTAATTCAAACTCTGCGTAATTATATAAGCCACAATCAAATATGGAATTTGAGAGGGCCGCAACTTTTGGATGGCGTTTTGAATTACAATGAATTACATTCCACGTGAAGTTCTCTAAGTGACTTCTCTTTTCCACAAGTTTGGCTTAGCTTCCGTCCGCAGACAATGTCTCCTGGGTCTCGGGTGACCGCGCCATGGCATCGAACAATGGCTGCGGCGCAGGGAAGGATGTTGTGGACTCAGCCCAGATTCGCGAACTTGACCCTGGCAAACAGCTACGCCAAGCTTACCAAAGATGTACATGATGAGACACCAAAGGACCAACATGATTAAGACTGAAGCACTTCTTAGATGGACCCGGAAGGATCATTTTTAGGTAGCTCTTTATTAGTGGTTTCATGTTTGGTTCCCATTTTGAACTCTTGAGATTGTTGAGGAGAAGTTTCAAGACGCCTCGCCTTCAGCAAATTGGCAGCTCTCGAAAGACAATCTGAAGGCCTTCCACTTGTGCGATGTGCAGCACCTACAGGGCATCGGAAGCATCTAATGAGACAAGATGATAGCAACATAGCAACAGCGAACAAACCGAACTCTGAATCTGGTCTTGGTGGTTGTGTGTCGCGTGTTGAGTCGCATGGAGTTGCCGAAATCGCGGGTTTTTGCTGGGACTTACACCACTGCGGCATAAAATACTTGACCCACACAAGATCATAGAAGATCCCCGTCGTCTGTTGCTTTACTCGTACTGACATTTTTGTGAGTGTCAGGTCAGGTCGTTTTGTTTCGACTAATTGGTTTTGAGATTTGGAAAGGCGAGTTCTGAACTTCGGAAGCAAACATGGTGCAGCAGACATTGGAGGTTCGGCTGGTGAAAGTTTTTACGTCCGCATGGACGTGTTTGTCATCCATGTGTGATCCTGAGCATGGCATCAGTGACCCTGTCGGAACCAGTAATTGGAACATTGGCAAAAACATCCAAAAACATCATGGTTCGCTTGGGTACAGTATATAGGCCAAATTGTTTTGCACAGTGTCAGCTGTCTTCCTCTTCTCTGCAACTGCCACAGCCCAATAGCCACAGCTGGGCTCCTGTGCTGTTTGGGCCAAGGACCAGGCACTAAGGATAGGTTGGTTCAAACCAGTGTTGCCGAAGTAAAGGTTCCCGGTGATCCCTCATCAGACTCAATCTAACCGAGCTTCGGTTGTGGCAACATCTAACCATGGCATCACCGGTTGTGGCCAGGTTTTCGTGGCTCTGAGTGGATAGAGCTGTGACTGTGCTTTGCCACGTTGGGATGCCTAAACTTGCCATTTTGTCCCACTGCAACCCGTTTTTGGGATGTTCTTGTTGCAGCTTCATCTATCTACATATGATTGTCATTGCAAAGCCTTTTGAATCCAATAGACAGCACATACGGTAGATTTGAATATCTAGCTCACTTGACTGCATTGATGGACGGTTTCCTTATTCGGGTTTACACCCCCAAAAAGTGGGAGGAAAATTGCTGTGAAAATTGATGCTCGCGCTGGAAGCAGATTGTCTGATATGTTTGAAGAATGGATGCTGTTTCGACCTAGAATTTGTTGAAGGTTGAACGAACTGCCGGATTGTGCAACTAGGCAGATGTGATGTTCCGCATGGTTCTGCCTCTTCAAATCCCTGCTGATCATCAGTTGTAGTATATTCATCCTACTGGTCACCGGCTAATGAGTAGAGAGCAAGCTTCATCATGAGCACGAGCCTTTGATTGGCGACCATTTTCACATATTTTCACATATTTTCACATTATGATTGATACCCTCTGGTAATTTAACATAGCTATGGAAAATCACCATTTTTAATGGGAACGTCCACTATAAATAGCCATTTTCAATAGCTATGTTAAATTCTTCATGAACTCATGATTTTTCTCTGTGAATCCTGTGCCAATACCTTGGATGACACCGACGACAGCACCTGCAGTCCTCATCCCAGCGACATCGCCACGTCTGAGGCGCACATGACCTGCTGCTTCCAACAGCAGCTTCAATGAGGTCGATGGCCTCATCGATGAACTTGGATGAATCTTGGATGAAGCCAAACCAAGTAAGTTGGGTGTGTAAAGCGATGTGAAGCTGTCTCATTTCATCTCGTTTCTACAGCTTGCAGTGCCTGCTGTTGCGGTTTTAGAGCCATTGCTTCTACGCCTTTGCTTCTGTCGCCTTTACAAACGCACTTTCGCCATGCGTGCAAGCTTGCGTTGGTGTCGCTGCTGTTTGCAGCCGCCAAAAAAAGGCCCAGTTTCAAGAAGCCTTTCCCAGACCCTGCTCTCTTCCACCCTTCCAGGGGCCGCCATTTAGCCGCTGAATGGGAGAAGCCAGAGCGACTGCATTTCGAGGTGGAAGATGGTAGTCTTCGGCGATATCCTGTGGAGACTTGCAGGATTTGTATGGATTTGTTATGTCATGTTGCTTCCCCGTTTAGAACATGTCCAAGAGAGATCCTGTTTAGGTGGGAAAAGATAGGGAGCGATGAGCGATCATTTATTTTTTCTAAACTTTTATCGCAGTGTCCGGCAAGGAGCCTTTACATGGGGCCTGAACTAACGACTGTGAAAATGGAAAGGCCAAGAGAAGCTATACTCTGGGACCATTGACGTGTTCTGCTATGCAGCCTTGGAAGTCACACCACATTTCAAGTTGGAAACCAACAGTTACGGCGCCCCCACCAAGGTAGCGTTGACGTTGGGAGCCACTTTTGAGGTGAACTTCGAATTAACTTACGACTCCAGCTCCCGTGACGACAGTTGGAAGCCACCATCCTGTCTTCACTATGCCCATGTTTGGCAGCTTGGTGGCCAAACTCAATAGCTGGACCATCAACATGGGGATCTACGTCATGTATTTATTGAAAGGCCAGGCAGATGTGCAAAGCAACTTGGAGGGAACACTGCAGACGCGACGGACCTTTGAGTGGAGTGGTGCTGAAGTCGGCTGGACTCATGGGAAGGGCTTTGGCTGGTCCTTCGGCACAATCAGTAACACCGGCCCAACACACCCGATCTTGCCGACTTCTCAGCCGACACGCTGGGCTCGCTCCTTGTGCTGGTTTAGAGTTGAATTTCGGAGACGAGACCATGTCGGAGGTGTCAGCATGTCGGATCCTCAGATCATCCCAAAAGGCTCCACAAAAGTTGACATTTTCGGACCTTCCAGATCTCACATCTTCACTTTTGAGCTGCGCGTATAATTGAAATTGTCGTACCGTACGTGTTTCAGAATCTCGTCAAGCATCGATGATGATCAACAATGGTCAACAGTTTTCGCTTCCCATCATAACTATATCATCATTGACGATTGTCGATATCGACCATTGTTGATCATTGATAATGATAAGGATGACAATGATGATGTTTTTTTCATCACTTCCCATCATGATCATCCTCATTCTCCCATTCTTATCGTCATTTTTCGACCTGGCGACTTGCAGGGACCTGCTTGACCCAGGCTTGGAAGGGCATGTGGCCTACGCCACCGCCAAGGCGACCACTTCAGTGGCTGCAAGTGCTGTGTCCGCAACCTCAGAGGCAGCGGTCGGTGCCCTAAAATATGAGGTTTCCATGAGGTACCCCAAAATGGATGATTCATAAATATTCATAAAGAAAATCATTGAAATGGATGATTTAAGGGTGGCACCCATGGAAATCTCATGACATGAATCCATGTGAATGTTTGAACAACTTCGATTGAAACACTTGGGGTTGAGAAGATTTTCTGGACATGTCTATGGTGGCTCGGAACCTCTTGGTGCAAATGGAATTATATAGATGGCACCCAACTGCAAGCTGTCAGTGAAAGCTGTTGGGTCGGGGAAGACCTTGACTTCCAGAGGCCTACGATGCAGAGCTCTGTGTTGACATCTACAAGTTCCGAACCGGTGGGAAGTTGGACACTTGGTGGTCGTATGATGAACCATACGCCGCGTGGTGCTTCTTTGGAAAACGCTTCTACCGGCAGTATGTCTATTTCAGTGACGACACAGCGGAATGGAGCAAGGGCTATGTGTGTATGAATATCCAAAGAACTTGGCTGGAGTCCAACAAGCTTTACTTGCAAGTATGGGAAGATGATCAGTTCGGGTTTGATGACGAGTACATCGAGGGAGGTTCCAATAGCTTGAGGACTGTGAGCAAAGTGGATTGGAAATTGACATGTGCCCCAACGTCAGCTAGCGGCGGCGATTGGGCCTACCTGTATGTGAAGATAAAGATATATTTCAAGCGAGTGACTTAGGACTTGTGAAAGATACCCCGGTGTGGCCAAGTCCTATCTCATCATGCGTCGGACCCCCCTGGACAAGTCCCAACTCATCAGGTGTCCGATGAGATTAGAAACTATGTTTGATTTTTGTTTAGTGCGGCATGGACCACTCGTAAAACCATGATGACATAGGAATGAACTAGCAGAAATATATTAAGATGATCCTAAGTCATCACGCTCGTAGTGCAGTCTCGCGCGCGCGTTGGCGGAAAGGCAGGCTCGAGAACTTCGATCCAACGACGGGGTAGCGCAACGGGGAATACAATAGGGAAGCACAATGGGGAAACAAAACGGGAAACAACAGAGAAAAATGAAAAGTGGAAAAAAAGCCCCCTTGATTGTGCCCCAAGATGCTTTACGAAGCATTTTATAGAGATGACGGATTAGGTTTCGGCCCGAATACCTACCAGAGGTAAACCCGTTTTCAACCAAAGATCGGGGTAGTGTAGACACGCAATGGCATTCCCCATTTTTGGTTCATTGTTTCCTTCCACTGGTGACCACATCTCCGGTGTCTTCGAAGTGCAGAGCGAGCTGGATGCGAAGCTCTACTCCTGTCTTCGTCTTCCCAGGCAAACTCCTGTGTTGATTGAAGGTGCGGAACTTATCTTTGGCAAGATTAGTCTCTATGATGCTTTGGTGTGTAACACAGAGGACGTTTTGATGCTTTCCATCACACATGACTCATGGTGGACACATGTGCCTGACTTGGGGAATTGCCTTTCTCCATGCCTCATTGACCTGTGTGCTGGAACAGGGGCCATGAGCATTGGAGCTTCCTTTTTAGGAGCTGTTCCCATGGTTGCGGTTGATTGGAATCCTTTTGCAGTAGCCCAAATTAGTGCCAATCACAAAGGGTCAGTTTTGCAGTTGGACCTTTCGGCGCCTGATGCTGCCAAGCGTATCCATCAAGAATGTCAAGAACCACCTGGCACGGCTCTCATGGGATTTCCATGCCAGCCACATTCTTTTCAAGGATCCCAACGAGGAACTGCAGACCCACGTGCTGAAGTCCTATGGCATGGACTTCACATTGTGTTTATGACCCAGGTCCAGACACTGATCCTGGAGTGCACCCCCGCTGCAGGTCAAAATCCTGAAGTTCGTGCAGGTCTTGACCTACTTGCTGATGCCATGGGATGGGTTGTCCTAACCACCACACTGGACCTCCAAGACCTATGGCCATGCAGGCGACACAGATGGTGGGCTCTCCTCATCCCCAAGCATTGGAATCAAATTGGCCTCCAACCATGGAATCTTCAATCTCCTTTCGATCACGTGGGGGCAATCATTCCCAATTGGGGCTGTTGGACTCTCTCAGAAGAACTTGAACTTCAACTGACCCAGTTTGAATTGGAGCGATTCCATGATGTGCAGTATGGACACGATGTGAGACTTTTGGACTTGCAAGGGAAAGCCTCCACCATTTTGCATTCATACGCCAACGCTCTTGGACCTTGTCCATGTGGCTGCCGCTCTACAGCCTTTCATGAAATCACTTTGCGACGAGGGGGCCTCAGAGGATTTTATGTCATCTCCAGAAAGACAGGATTGCCACGATACTTGCATCCAAAAGAAGCTGGTCTTTTGTTGGGCCTACCAAATTCGACTCAATATCCCAATGACTTGCGTACAAGTTTGGCACTCCTTGGACTTGTGGCTTCGCCAATCCAAACCTTGTGGATCTATGGACATCTCAAACAGAACCACTCATTGACCATGAACAAAGATCCAATGCCAACCGTTGAAGATTGGATGTGGCTTTACCTCCAAGAACTGCTGGCACAGATCAACTTTGACTTTGGGGATGCCATTCCGCCGACCCATACCATTGCAGTTCATGCGTTTGGTGCTGCACTGGACCTCTCATTGAGCCACAATGGTGCGACAGTTCAACAACTTCTTCAAGCTGAACGCATTTCACTAGGCTGGAATGAGAGTTGCACTATATGGGCAAACAACCAACGATTGACCAGAGCTGACAAACTCCTGGAATACTTCACGGGCAATCTGGAAATTCGTTGTCAGAGTGGCCTACCAAATCGAACCATGCCACAGCAGCCAATTGCCCTAGCGGTGCAACACAGAGGGGAACTTCAAGTTCATTTTGTACAACCGGGGCGCTTTCTGTTCGAGATCTTGGCTGAGATGAGCTTGCCATTGATTCGCAAAGTCCTTGATGTACGTGGACACGTTCTTCCAGTTGACCTTCGAGTATGGCATCCGATGAGTGTCATCACACTTGAAGACCAACCTTGGACCCAACCACAGGGTCATTTTCGCTGGGCAAATGGCGGTCACTCAGCACTCAGTGGACTTCACGATGGACAAGTTTGGAATGGCATCCTTTCTTTGCTTCACGAGACTCATCATCCAGCCAAACATGCACTCCTGATTCACCCTGCACTTGCAGCTGCGATTCAACATGATTGGATTACCATCTTGCACTCGAAACAGATGCAACTGGATTTTGCAAATTCCTCCGGCCACATCATTTGCATCTTTGAATCACGAGGACATTGGACTCTCTTGTGGGGCGAATTGCACCATGATGGACTTCATTGGATCCACAGCGATGGACTGCTCTATGTCAATGCGACAGAAGCCTTGGACTTGGCCAGCTCCATCTCCAGCGTCCTGGGTTTGGATTTTTACCCACCATGTCATTGCTGCTGCACTCCTCAGATTGACCTTCACACTTGTGGCACCATTGCGCTGGTTCATCTTTATCAGTTTTTGACACCAGGCACTTGGATTTCGCCTGAACGTGTATGCCAACTACATGATTGGATCACGCACCAGCAGTCCACAAACGGCGTCATCTATGCAACTGGGGTCATCCATGAATGGCAAACAGATCAACCACGCTTTGGTCTCCATGAAGAACACATTTGGTTTGGGATGCAACAACTCCTTACTGCAGCGGATAGACATGATGGAACATTGCTTGTACTTCATCCAGCGCAAGTCCATGAACTTTTACAAGGTCACCCAGCCAATATGAAACTGTCGCATCTGAGCGCATCCTTTGAGGAGGAGATAGCTTGCATCTTCGCAGCACAGGGGCACTGGACTTTGCTCCACGGCCGCCTCATTGGCCATGTGCTGCTTTGGACTTACTATGACGGATTCAACATCAATGAAGATGCGGCATTCCACCTTGCCAAAGTGTTTGCGGATCTCCTTGGGTTTGGATTTTACCCTCCACAATTGGACTTTGGACTTCCACAGATTCATGCGCACACTTGTGGCACAATCGCTTTGGCAAACTTCGGGGGGCTTCTGAACCTTGGATTTGTGGTTCTACCCTCATCCATTTCTCTTGTACACGACTGGCTCCTTAGCTTGTCACTTCCTCAAGGGAGCACAATTGCCTTTGGGCTTACTACTCTCAGCACGGATCAATTTGCCAAGTTGACAGCTCTGTTGATTGCTCATGGAGTACCTGAACCAAAAGCCGCTGAACGTGCCAACCAGGCTATCCAGAAGCTCGGAGTCCCTGCTATCTTGGCAGCCTTTGTCGCAAAGAACAACTGGGCTCATCTCAAGCAACAAGCAAACAAACCAGGGATCACCTTTCGCCTTGTTCAACCTGATGAGCTTGCTCAGCATGCTGAGAAGAATGCGATCACAAAGTACGGGGCAGGCATCTCCAATCACAAGAACAAGAAGAAGCAAGACAAAGTAGCTTCTTCGACACCCACCTTTGACCCTGAGGCACTTGTCCTGCAACAAGGTAACTTCAAAGACTCAGATGGTGACGAGGTTCCTCAGATTCAATTCAGCCAAATTGAAGCTGAAGCACATGGCATTGCCATAGCAACTCGTCAACAGAGTCTTCAATGGCTGCAACAACAGGACTCCATCAGTGCTTCGGCACTTGCGCTGCTGGTTACTGAAGAGCTGCCACTGGAGATGCTGGAAAAATACAATGCCACCAAGGTTTCTTTTCCAGCTACCTACAAAGGCACTGGCGAACCGGTCCTCATCTTCGGCACGATCAAGAATTTGGGTGACCAAAAAGTCAACAGACACATGGCAGGCAACCTGACTCAGATCGACCTGGTCGACAATGTCGTTGTTCGACTCCATGTGTATCGTGATGAACTCCAACTACAATGGACAGAATTGATTCAATCTCCAGTGCGGCTTTTACACAAGATGCTTCCACCGCTCCAGCTCTGTGCCGGGCTAGGATGTGGAGCAGAGTGCCCCAAAACACACCAACCAATTGGGGAACAACTTGAGTCTGTGATCATGGAAGTATGGGGCAGGTCCTTTGGACGCATTGAAGGGGGCCGAGCTCCTGCGAATGAGGCTTCATACTTTTCAGTTTTTCTACGAATTCCTGCCACAGTGCTCAGACCTTTGCTCCAAACCTCCATTGCTGGTCTTTACTTTGATCCCCGAAAAGACCAACAACCTGATGATCAGTTCAGAGTCATCTGGCTGCCCTCACACTCCGCAGCTGAAGCATCTCATGCCAACAAAACATGTGCCAAAGCCCTTGGACTCGTACGTATGCGACAGAAATATGGAGTACGGGTTGCGACTGAGGATGAGGAGTCTGTCTTCAAGCAGCTCAAGCCTGAAGCCACTTTCATTGCGACCAGGGTGCAACGTACTTTCCAGTTGTTTCCCCTTCCTCATGGACTCCAACGCGCTGGATCAAGATCTTGAACGACCTCAAATGGGTTGCCAAACCTTTGCAACCGGGCCGTGGACAGCAGGCTGGAATCTCATGGCAAGTTGGTTCTTCAGAGCCTCCTCCTACAACCATCTTCACAAGCTTTGGCAAAGAAGTTCTGATTACTGAAACCACCAAGACGCCAACTGCCACACGGCCGGTGACCTTCTTGGCTTCAAACAAGACCCAACATCACATGCGCACTGAAGCCACTACCACGGCAAGCTCCTCCTCAGGCACAGACCCATGGCTTGAACCTACGGAAGACCCCTGGAGAACCTGGAAGTCGCCAGCCAGTTCTGCAGCAGCGCTCAAGCCTGCTACTGGCAAAACACACCTCGCTGAGATGAAGGACCAACTGCGAGATGAACTTCGAGCTTCCATACGCAAAGAGTTCACCGACCTTCAGCAGCACAAAGAGGTTGATATGGAAGACTCAGAGCATAATGCCAATGAAGAGCGTTTTCGCAAGATCGAACACACCATGGGCGAAATTCAAGCGCAGCAAACTCAGTTCAACCAGTGGTTCACTCAAGTTGGGCAGGCTACTTCTGCCACGGAGACGGCTATCCAGACCATCAACTACACTCTGAGCACTCATCAGCAAGATCTTCAAGGTCTCCATCAAGAAGTTCAGAAGGTATCTGATACCTTCAGCCAAACCCTGCAGAAAACGCTTGCCAGTCATCAATCCGAGATGTCAGCGGACTTTGCTACTCGCTTTGACAAGCTTGAGGCCATGTTCGCCAAGAAGCAACGCAGTGAATGACTATGGGGGGCGGCGTTTTCATGTGGACTTGGAAAACGCCATAGCCTGTATCCTGCAGGTCCTCCTCTTTTTACAGGTCTCTGTCGATGGATTTTCCTTTTGATGGTCTTTCCCATCTTCCTGGTTCAGAGTTCCAGCATTGAATCAATGGACTATTCCAATGACATCGAGCCCTACATGTGTTCCTTCGATGTCCAAATGCCCTTCTCACCTTGTGACACAGGCTTGAATGGACTACGAATCGGTGAAGCACTTCACCCAGGACCAGAAGGTCTGCTGACTATAGGCACAACGAACCCAGGAGGACTCCGGGGAAAAGAACTCCTTGCTGTTGAACAAGGCAGCGGAATCTGGAGTTACTCTGAGACACAGCTCTCCAAAGTGACGCAGCAATCAGCGGCCAAATCTTTGAAGTGGCATGCTAGCCAACAAAGTCGTCATCTACGAGTCCATTTTGGTGCACCAGCTCCACTACGAGCACGTTCCTCATGGGCAGGTTCTTGGACTGGGGTCGCATGCACAAGCGATTTTTGTTCCAAAGCCTTGCAAATTGATTGGCCTGATGAGCTCTGGGCCTCTGGCCGTATATTGGCCACTCAGCACTACGTCAGTGGCCATGTGATCACCATGGTCAGTTTTTATGGGCTTCCTCGTGGTCCTACTTGGCCAAAGGCAACCACATTGACGAATGACTTTTTGAATAGTGTCACCAAAGAGTTCGTCATTGGATTGCCTGGCATTGTCATCATCGCAGGTGACTTCAATTTTGGACCACGTGAGCTACCCTGTTTTGACACCTGGCGAGCTTATGGCTATCAATCGGCACAAGACATGGCTCATGACAGGTGGGCACAAGCTGTCACGCCAACCTGCAAAGGCAGTACTGAACGAGACCTGCTTTGGCTCTCACCCATGGCATCGGCTCTTTGTGCCAAAGTTGAAGTTTCTGAAGTTTTCCATGACCATGCATCACTGATGGTTCATCTAGATGTTGGCATGCTACCTTGTTCTATTAGTACTTGGCCTCGTCCGAGAACAATCCCATGGGAACAAGTTTCACTTCAAGAATGGCACTCTTCATGTGACACCATTCAGATCCCTGACCACTCAGACTCGACACAGCAGCTGATGGAAATCTCCAAATCTTTCGAGCGTTCACTTGATGGCTTTGTTGGTGAACCACCAAGGGGTACATTGTCGTCTGCGCACTGTGGGCGTGCACAACGACTTCATCCTGCCAAATTAACTCCTTCACCCAGAACATGCAGGGCGAGCCGACCGGGCGAGGAGCAGTTGATGGCAGACACAGTTTGCAAAGCTGTCATTGTTTGGTTCAAACAACTGAGACGCTTGCAGTCTTACCGGCACGCCATTTGTGCTGGTCAGACCCATCTAGCTGCAGTACAATACAGAATTGAGTTGTGGTCAGCCATCCGTAATGCCCGTGGGTTTGAGGGCTCTTTCTCTGAATGGTGGCTCAAACAGGATTTTGCAGTGTCACTTGGAGCTCTTCCATTGACACCTCCAGGAGAACAACATGCCATTTTGATCTACCAGGCGTTCCATCATACTTTTAGACAATTTGAGAAGTGGCACCTGTCCCAACGACAGCAAATCTTGCAGGCCAAATATGACAAGACGATGAAGGCCCTTTTTCAAGATTTGCGCAAGCCTCGACCTGACCAGGTTGATTCTTTTTGGGTTACCCACTCCTTTGAGATTCTAGCGGTTAGGGCGGGAACAAATGGTGTGCTTCTGAACAAACCAGGGCCTGTTGATCAAGTTGGCCAATGGTACCATGCGGGCAAACCTCTCAAGATCAAGGGCATGGTTGAAGAACTGCTTGTTTTGGAGCCTCCGTTGACAGTCTCTGCGGGTGATGTCATTGAGTTTCATGCTCATACAAGCACCACAGGCGAAGTTCATGCAAGTCTCATCAATTTTTGGAAACCACGCTGGCAATTTGAAGGCCAGCTGAGCGAAGATGTTTGGCATAGAATTGCAAGTTTTGTACAGGCGTTTATGCCTACACTTCCTTTGACTTTGCCACCGTTGACTGTGGATGACTGGTTGGGCTCGGTTCGAAGGTTTCGACCCACAGCAGCACGTGGAGCAGATGGCTGGGCAAAACTTGACCTTTTACATCTCCCCACTGCTCATACGCTCAAACTCTTGGAGCTCTTGACTGCAATTGAAGATGGCAAAACCTCTTGGCCGGCCCAACTGCTTGAGGGTTTAGTCATAGCCATTGCAAAAACAGAGGGAGCACACAAACCCAATGAGTTTAGGCCAATAGTCCTTTTGTCTATCATCTATAGATGCTGGGCTTCCTTGCGTTCCCGGCAGATGTTGCTGATGATTGAGCCCTTTATTCATGCTGACGCACATGGCTTTTTACCCTCCAGAGAACCAGCACAAACTTGGTTACAGATTCAGGCCGCTGTAGAGCTAGCTCTGCAGTCACGCCAACCATTGGCTGGCATTGGCACAGACTTTGTGAAAGCATTTAACTGCATTCAACGTGAGCCCTTGTGGCAACTGGCTGAGGCGGTTGGGGTTCCGACCAATTTGGTTCATCCTTGGCGAACGTTTGTGGCCCAGTTCACCAGAAGATTTGTAGTCTGCAACCAAGTTAGTGCTGCTCAATTCTCTACACAGGGTTTTGCTGAAGGCTGTCCTCTTAGCGTACTAGCAATGACGTTGGTTGATTGGGGCTTCCAACTTTATCAACAACATTACGTACCTAGAGTACGTCACTTCTCCTTTGTAGACAACATCTCGATGATTTCTCACGAAATTCACCAAGTCATTTGGGCTTTCTTCACATTGCGAGCTTTTTTGTCTATGTGGGGCCTCACACTGGATTTGAGCAAAACCT
Organism: Cladocopium goreaui; assembly: GCA_947184155.2. Taxonomy (NCBI): domain Eukaryota; class Dinophyceae; order Suessiales; family Symbiodiniaceae; genus Cladocopium; species Cladocopium goreaui. The sequence goes on along the minus strand of CAMXCT020002238.1, from coordinate 32,666 downwards.
ATGCATGGGGAACTACGACAGAAGCCAGACGCATGATTGCCCAATTAGGAGTACGCATGGTTGAAGATTTTGGCGAGCTTGGTGGAGCTTTGTCCTTTACAGCTTCCCATAGAGTGCGCATCTTTTTGCAGCGAGGGGAATCACTACATGAGAAATGGCAACAACTTCGGAGATCTAAGGCACCACTTTGCATGAAACTGTCCGTTTTGCCCATTGCTTTTTGGACATGGGCAATGCATGGCGCTTTGAGTTGTCTTCAAGCTGAAGTACATGTTCATAAACTTCGTACTACGGCAGTCAAGCACATGGGATGCCAACTTGCTGGCTCTAACCCCATCCTGCGACTTTCACTGTCGAGACCAATGACTGCAGACCCAGGTTTTTATCAGCTCAAAACTGCTCTCTTTGATTTTAGGCGACTTTGCTTTAAGAGCCCAGACCTTCTCTCTATGTGGCGTTTTTTCATGAAGCGTTTTTCTGGAGGACTGTTTGATGGCCCTTTTTCGAAACTGCTGGCCTTACTCAATGGTATTGGATGGGAAATCCTGGAACCACCAATGCTCCGCGACCATGATGGATGTGAGTTCGACCTTTTCCAACTACCTCGCGGGGCATTGGATCTACTGTTGCAAGATGCATGGTTCCAGCATATCGCTACCAGAACCAACCACAAGACTATGCAAGACCCCACTGGACTTGACATTGCTTTGACTCGCCTTGATCATGACAAGCAGATAGCAGCTGATGTAACACGTGTCAAAGCCCTTCAAACTGGAGCCTTCGTCTCTGGATGGCAACATGCGAAGTATGACACAACAAAACAACCTGTGTGCCAACTTTGTATGCAACCGGATACCCAAAAGCACTGGCTACGCTGCCCACGATTCGATGAGTTGCGTGCAGAATGTCCTGACCTACTCTCTTGGATCGACGATGCTCCTTCCTGCGTGGTGCTGCATTTGCTGGCTCCTAGATCGCCTTTCGCATTGCTGCTGAAGCGCTACTTTCTGGACCTGCCAGACTTGAGCAAGTGCTTTCATAGCCTTCCTAGGACCGGGATTAGAAACCAGTTGTTTACTGATGGTTCTTTTTTCAAAGGGTTTGTTTTTAACCTGGACAGAGCTGCGTGGGCTGTCGTGAATGCCAGCACCAACCAGACCATCAGCTATGGGTGCGTTCCTGGCATTCTTCAGACGATTGGCAGAGCTGAACTCCTGGCCATTATTTCTGCGGTTGAATGGGCTGTTGCTCACGACACCCTGATTACTATTTGGACAGATTCGGCCAGTACCTGCAGTAGAGCTAATCTTCTACTTCACCAACCACGGGCTGCATTCCTCGCGGGCGAAAACCATGATCTTTGGCAGCGATTAGCTGAGGCGCTTGAGCGGACTGCCTTTGAACAGGTCATCATTTGCTGGACTCCTTCACACATTGATGTTGCATGCTGTGATACCTCCCAGGAGGAATTTCTGGCTACATGGAATGACATTGTGGATACCCTTGCAGTGACCACTAACAGGGACCGTGGCTGTTTTTTTGCACAACTGGCTGAGGAAGCAGAAGCCTACTACCAGCTCTGGCAACACCGTCTGCAAAGTTTGCGGAAGTTTTACTTGAAGATTGCGGAAGTCAAGAAAGAAGAGATAGACACAATCGACTTGACCTTTGAACCTGCTCAGGAAATTCAGCAAGTTTCTGACACTTCACTTGGAGATGCCCTTCCTGTGAATTGGCAGCATACTCTGAGACACAGCAGTGACGCCTTGAACCGGCCTTTAGAATTCATTTTTTACTCATTTTCGGTATGTGTGGCTGAGGAGCCCGCACAAAACCATTTTGTTATTATCAGTTTCATCGAATTGACCTTGTGGTTTGTACAAAATCTCAAAGCACAGTTTCCTTTTGAGAAAACCACGAAAGGCAGTTGGATGTACAAAGCTGTTGATGATCTTTTACTCAAACCAACACTGGCTTCACTTACTGCGAAGCTGAAACAGTGTTTTCTTTATGGTTTGAAAACTCTGGGACTGAATGATTTTGTTTGTCGTGGTGTTGTCAGGCATGAAGCTGGCATTTCCTATCCTGTTGACGGTTTGCTTCTATCGATGTCACCAGAGATTGCAGCAGACATCTGTGCTGCTTCTGCAAAGTTCTTTGGACCAAGGATGCTGCGAAAGGCGGCAGACTTGGCAAAACCTGTGGCGTAGACACGAACCAGGCCGCAGCTGCTCTGCATGCGCTGAGCACTGCTGCCAGAACGGTCCGAGCTATAGAGATGACGGAGAGGTCATTTCATAGAGGTTTCCCACTTCCCGTTGTGTTTCCCTATTGTGGTCCCCGTTGCGCTACCCCGTTTTTGGGTCGAAGTCCTCGAGCCAAGCGTTGAAAAAATGATGACTTAGGACTTGTGCCCATCTTCAAAAAAATATTTCACAAAAATCTGTGATTTTCCATTTTATCCTTCGATTTATATACAGACAGTATTTTAGAGCAATTAAAAAATTGAAAAATAGTGAAAAAAAAATCAATGTATTGGGATGTAATGTATTGTATTGTAATGTAATGTAATATATGTATGTACGTTCTGATGACCCAGGACTTGTGCCCCTCTGGTGACAGACGATTTCCAAGTCCTTTGCATGTATGTAGTGTAATGTACTGTACTGTAATGTAATGTACTGTAGTGTAATGTAATGTACTGCACTTTACTGTAATGTAATGTACTGTAGTGTGATGTACTGCATATACTGTACTGAAATGTACTGTAAGTATGTAGGTCCTGATGACTTTGGACTTGTGCCCCTTTGGTGACATACGATTTTGTGCACCAAGTCCTACGCATGGATGTAGTGTAATGTACTGTACTGTAGTGTATATAATGTAATGCAGTGTAGTGTAATGTAATGTAGTGTAATGTACTGTAATGTACTGTAAGTATGTAGGTTCTGATGACTTAGGACTTGTGCCCCTCTGGTGACAGACGATTTCCAAGTCCTTTGCATGTATGTAGTGTAATGTACTGTACTGTAATGTAATGTACTGTAGTGTAATGTAATGTACTGCACTTTACTGTAATGTAATGTACTGTAGTGTGATGTACTGCATATACTGTACTGAAATGTACTGTAAGTATGTAGGTCCTGATGACTTTGGACTTGTGCCCCTTTGGTGACATACGATTTTGTGCACCAAGTCCTACGCATGGATGTAGTGTAATGTACTGTACTGTAGTGTATATAATGTAATGCAGTGTAGTGTAATGTAATGTAGTGTAATGTACTGTAATGTACTGTAAGTATGTAGGTTCTGATGACTTAGGACTTGTGCCCCTCTGGTGACAGACGATTTCCAAGTCCTTTGCATGTATGTAGTGTAATGTACTGTACTGTAATGTAATGTACTGTAGTGTAATGTAATGTACTGCACTTTACTGTAATGTAATGTACTGTAGTGTGATGTAATGTACTGTACTTTACTGTAAGGTAATGTAATGTACTGTAGTGTAATGTACTGTACTGTACTGTAATGTTCTGTAAGTATGTAGGTTCTGATGACTTAGGATTTGTGCCCCTCTAGTGACATACGATTTTGTGCACCAAGTCCTTTGCATGTATGTAATATAATGTACTGTAATGTGCTGTAACGTAATGTAATGTACTGTAGTGTAATGCAATGTACTGTACTTTACTGTATTGTAGTGATGTAATGTACTGTACTGCAATGTAATGTAAGTATGTAGATTCTGATGATTTATTAAGAGAAGTTTTTTTTATTTTTTAACTTAAAAAGTGCTTGAATCCAATCACAACCCCAGTGACTTAGGACTTGGTGCACACAAATCACCTGATAAGAACACCAGTGACTTAGGACTTGGTGCACAAAATCCTATGTCACTATGGTGGCCTAAGTCCTAAGTCACCAGTCCGAAATATAAGTTCCTTGTGTTTGCTTCAGACAGCTCCTACCAGTAGTAGTTGTGGCCAGAGTCTTTATGCTGGTTCTGGGATGCATGGTGGTTTCTCCGGCTTTGTGATTCCCAGCTTCTGGGGTCATGGAGGGACAACACTGGTGGATCCTGTTGAAACCCCCAGCTACAGATCACAGATGTCGCAGAAGGTCTGTAAAGAGCTTCCAACCACGACAAGCACCACCACAACCACCACAACCACCACAACCACCACGACCACCACAACCACCACAACCACCACGGAAGCGAACACAGAAGCGAACACGAATGAGGCACTTGGCAATGGCGACAACAGCGACAGGGGCCCTAGCAGTGATGGCAATGGTGACAATTCCGACGATCGAGTTCCTCCATCCGTTAAAGGTGTCTCTGATCGCACTTGTGGATGTCCGAAGGGTTTGTAAGGGAAACCATAGCTGAGGTCAGACGTTGAGATATATAATCTCTCTCTCTCTGAAATATCTTTGTATTTGTCTCTATACATATAGAATCATATAGATAGATTTACACACACACATTATCATATATCATCATATATCATCATGTATCAATATAAAGACGCTGTACTCTGGCTTCATGACCAGTATTCCAAGTGGATCGCCAGCATGTCTCAGATCTCAGCCAAGGCATCACCAACTCCAAGGCCAGGCATGTTATGACCTTTTCGCTGGCGATTTTCATCACGTGCACCCTTTGATGAAGCCAAAGGTTTCAGGCTGCGGTGCACGCTGCAGTGCTCACGGGTAAGAATCATTCTTGCCGAGGTACGTGAACTAACTTCCTAAATCTTCCTAAGAGACCTCAAGAGGAAGTCTTCAATTCCTGTTTTTCACTCAAAGTGAAGAACTCATGGAAATGCATGGAAATGCACTTCTCGCTGTTGGTGAGCGGTGTTCACTGGGCCAACTTTCCCTTTTTGGGATTCAAATTCCTTCTATGCCTGGCAAAATGCCTGCTTCAAGCGAGCCACGCTGCTATTGTTTGACAGGAGAAGATTCACGTCTTGAGCCCACCATTCTAGTTTAGATATGCTTAATTCAGGAATTGGAGTGTTGAACTCACTTTTTTCCACATCTTTTTGGATTCATTCCACAATTTCTCTCATCCTCCAGCTGCCAGGTGCGGTCAGGGTCGCCTGCTGTCCTCGGCCTTCGCCCAAGTGGCGCGATGGGATATGCGGGGATTGGGATCTGATGGGATATTGGGGAGTTCAATCCAGCTGGAGAAAATCACCAAGGACTGGCACAAGATTTTGGGGCGAAACTTTTGGCCCTTGTCTGTTTCAAGTGAATTGATCATGCCCCGAGTTCAGGGTATAAATAATGCCCAAAAAGGATAGAACAGAAAAGTCATCTACCATGACTTCGCAGGAAATTCACAGCTTCTACCTTTTTAAATCCTTTTTTGGGCGTTGCTTTGGCACGACATGATCAGTGCATCCAAAAAAATGGCGGAAGGTGGCACCTTTGCGCTCAACAAGTTTGATTAAGCCATGGTATAGATGGCCCATGTAGATGGTTTACCGTTTACCTATTAAAAATGGTGATTTTCCATGGCTATGTTAAATATCCAGAGGGTATAACTTCATATCATTTCGCAATTCAATCATGTTTGGTCTGATTTTCTAAGAGTAAATATTAACAAGCACTTAGAATGTTTATTAATCTAAGAAAGTTCACCTTCCAACATCTTCCAACAATATCCTTCCAATTGTGGTTCCACTTGTTGTGGTCCCAATTTTCACCGATTTCTCCAAAGGGTCGATCTGCCAACTCCAGCGATGCCTGGCGAGTATCATGGATTTTACTTTCCAAATAATCCAAATCCAAACAATCTAAATATCCACCTTTTCAACCCTACTTCACCTGCTTATCAACCAACTTAGCTAAGAGGTCCCCAGAAATTGTAGAATATAGCGCCGCTATAGCGCTGTTCCATTGTTTGCATGGTCGATCTCGGAAGTTCCTGGGCAGGTGGAAATACCCATGAGATGGTCCTTGCTTCATCAACTCCTGGAAGATCCCAGTGAGATTCCATAAATAGTTGGATGAAGAGTCGGATCCAAATTCAGATATAGTTAATGTTGCGTCCTGATTAGTGTGTGGCCCCCCCCCCCTAAACTATTTCTGGACTCTCTTTAAAGTAGAAAGTCAAAAATTTTCTTCCCAAAAGAAAAACATATCCTCAATTAAGTAAGGATTTCAATTGGCTACAATTGAAATCTAATTACTATTGTTTTTTTTGCCTTGTAGTACTTGTAGTACTTGTAGTACTTGTAGTACTTGTAGTACTTGTAGTACTTGTAGTACTTGTAGTACTTGTAGTACTTGTAGTACTTGTAGTACTTGTAGTACTTGTAGTACTTGTAGTACTTGTAGTACTTGTAGTACTTGTAGTACTTGTAGTACTTGTAGTACTTGTAGTACTTGTAGTACTTGTAGTACTTGTAGTACTTGTAGTACTTGTAGTACTTGTAGTACTTGTAGTACATGTAGTACTGTAGTAGCTACTTGTCATGCCTCAGCACACTGCTCAGCTCATGCTCAGCCCATGTTTAGCTTATACTCAGCTAAATCTCAAGAGGCACTGAACCAGCTCATGCCCAGCTTGCTGCAATAGTGAACCCAGCAAACAAACCTACTAAAGTGAAATGGAGCCTCTCCTGGTCCAGGGCCTTGGAAAATTGTAGAAAAGCTGTTCTTTAATAAGGGTTTAATAAGGGATTGGTTCTTTTGGGAAAGGCTTGGAGTTTGAATTTGGCAATTTTGGAAAAGGCTTGCTTCCCTTCTGGGCTTCCAGGGGCTGCTCTGGCACAGCTTGCTGCAATAGTGAACCCAGCAAACAAACCTACTAAAGTGAAATGGGGCCTCTCCTGGTCCAGGGCCTTGGAAAATTGTGGAGAAGCTGTTCTTTAATAAGGGTTTAATAAGGGATTGGTTCTCTTGGGAAAGGCTTGGAGTTTGAATTTGGCAATTTTGGAAATGGCTTGCTTCCCTTCTGGGCTTCCAGGGGCTGCTCTGGCACAGCTTGCTGCAATAGTGAACCCAGCAAACAAACCTACTAAAGTGAAATGGGGCCTCTACTGGTCCACGGCCTTGGAAAATTGTGGAAAAGCTGTTCTTTAATAAGGGTTTAATACGGGATTGGTTCTTTTGGGAAAGGCTTGCAGTTTGAATTTGGCAATTTTGGAAATGGCTTGCTTCCCTTCTGCAGGGGCTGCTCTGGCACAGCTTGCTGCAATAGTGAACCCAGCAAACAAACCTACTAAAGTGAAATGGGGCCTCTACTGGTCCAGGGCCTTGGAAAATTGTGGAAAAGCTGTTCTTTAATACGGGTTTAATAAGGGATTGGTTCTTTTGGGAAAGGCTTGCAGTTTGAATTTGGCAATTTTGGAAATGGCTTGCTTCCCTTCTGCAGGGGCTGCTCTGGCACAGCTTGCTGCAATAGTGAGCCCAGCAAACAAACCTACTAAAGTGAAATGGGGCCTCTACTGGTCCAGGGCCTTGGAAAATTGTGGAAAAGCTGTTCTTTAATAAGGGTTTAATAAGGGATTGGTTCTCTTGGGAAAGGCTTGGAGTTTGAATTTGGCAATTTTGGAAATGGCTTGCTTCCCTTCTTCAGGGGCTGCTCTGGCACAGCTTGCTGCAATAGTGAACCCAGCAAACAAACCTACTAAAGTGAAATAGGGCCTCTACTGGTCCAGGGCCTTGGAAAATTGTGGGAAAGCTGTTCTTTAATAAGGGTTTAATAAGGGATTGGTTCTTTTGGGAAAGGCTTGCAGTTTGAATTTGGCAATTTTGGAAATGGCTTGCTTCCCTTCTTCAGGGGCTGCTCTGGCACAGCTTGCTGCAATAGTGAACCCAGCAAACAAACCTACTAAAATGAAATGGAGCCTCTACTGGTCTAGGGCCTTGGAAAATTGTGGGAAAGCTGTTCTTTAATAAGGGTTTAATAAGGGATTGGTTCTTTTGGGAAAGGCTTGCACTTTGACTTTGGCAATTTTGGAAATGGCTTGCTTCCCTTCTTCAGGGGCTGCTCTGGCACAGCTTGCTGCAATAGTGAACCCAGCAAACAAACCTACTCAGATAGAGATGCATTTACAGGCTCAGATAGGGAGATTTGCAAAAAATTGACTGAGCTACAGCGTTTTTGAGAAAAAATGCCTCTCAGCAATTACAGTTTTTTTGCAAAAAAAAAAGGCTCTCCCAATTTTGTTTTGCCACAAAAGCGAACCCTCCAAACAATACATGAGTTTCAGAATAATTTGGAAAAAATTTGCCACAATAGCGACCCTAGGTACTAATCAGGACTCAACATTATATGGAATGTATTTCTGAATGTATAGTGATAGAATATTAGTTGGATCATGTTGGATCTATGGTTGGATCAAACCCAAGCCGTTTCGCTTCTGAATCCACGACTTCTCTCTCCTCGTTTCAGATTTGCACCAGACTTCTTTCGAGTCGCTGCCAGGCACTCCGCCGAGCGCTGAGAGAAGGCCATGCAGTCGTCAACGAACGATGGTGAGATGTAACAGTTAATAGTGCCATGTTTCAAAACAGTTTAGTTTTAGTTTAGTTCCATAAGACAGTGTCATAGAACTTTAGATTAGATTTTTGTGACTGTTTTGAACTTTGTTTGTTTTTCGTGTGTTGTGACTCATTTGAACTTTGCGCTTTACGTGCCTTGATGTCCAGTTGATGCGTTAGCCAAGTGTTGGCCTGATTGATGCAAGCAAAACTCACCATTGTCCTGCGTGTTTGGCACTTTTGGCTAAGCGGATTTTAACCGCCACAAGTGCGGGACTTTATTTTGACTGTGATGGGCTGCAGCTGCAGCAAGCCGTCCGCGTCGGAGCCGCTCCATGGCCATGGGCTTCCCACCTTGCTGACTGCTCCCTTGGGAGGCAGGAAACCACTGAAGCGCAAAGGAGGCCTTGACGTCTCGTGCCATGCGTCTGAGGGTTCCAAGTGGCATTCGGAGCTCCTGGCCGTGAGCGCCGACTTGAAGGAGAAGCTGCAAGATCCGCAGTTCGTGGCAACCCGTTGCGACTTGGATGGCTCGGGAGATTTGGATCCGCACGAGTTGAAACAAGCGGCGCGGGTCTATGGCATCTCCTTCAGTGGCAGCTCAGCAGAGAATGATGACGATGGCAGTGTTGATCTCGAACTTCTGATGGATGGGCAGCCGCGCATTAGCAAAGAACGCTTTGCTGAAATGGTGGCCTCTCAACAGCGAACCACTTCGATCAGAGCCTTTGAATGAATTGAGTCGAAGTTTTGATAGGTTGGTAGGTGCCCAGAATATTTGCAGAATGTCTGAACATCTGAATGCAACGTTCGGCTAGTGGTAGATTTGCTGCAATCTTTCCTAGGTAATTGGCACTGAGTTTGGATACGCTATAGCACTTTTGGAAGTACTCGCGTTTGGAATGAAAACCGATGAAAGATGTAAAGATGAGCGTTAAAACATGAATTTACACCAGGATAGATTGGTGCCCATGGAGATGATTCAGGTTGCTCTTGGGATATCTGCAATGCAGAAAGATGACTGTGTTGGGTAGTCTTGCGTTTTTGATGCTGTTTGGAATGTGAAGACCAAAACAACTTTTGAGCCTTTTGAGCAGTGTTTTGATTTCCAGCTGAGTGAGGAACGGTTCCGCACTCCCTGCGGGGGATGGCATTGGGTCAGCTGCAACACCTGGAAACTTTGTTCATCAAGAGTGGGTGGTTAGCTGCACAGTGCGAAGTCTTCAACACGGAGAACGCCCAAGCCATTGCGAACGGCACCAAGTTCAGGCAAAACCCAAACTTGTATGCCTTGGACGCCTTCGTGGTGACTCCTATGTCAAAGCCAGGGACTTGCAAAGCCCGTGAGAACGACAAGCTGCAAACGATTGCGGAAGCACGTGGAATGTCATCTTTCTCCGAGCTCGTAAATCCATGTGGCCTCATGGTTCACTGCTTCGTGTCCCACTTCTGGGGCCATGACTTTAGCAGCACCGTGACGGCTCTGGACTTATGGGCAAAGGCAAATTATCACAGAATAACTTCAGAGAAAGAGTCTTTGGTCTATTGGATCTGCCTATTTGCTTTGAATCAGCACAAAGTGGCTGAGGAGGTTGGAGAAAATCCTCGGGAGGGGCCATTTAATGCGGCATTGGCACAAGCAACTGGTGGTGCAGTGATGGTTTTAGATGAGGAAATTCGGCCGTTCAGTCGTCTGTGGTGTTTGTTTGAGATTTCTCGTTTGAAGGACTTGCAGCAACCCTTCGAATTGATCTGTAGCGAAAGTTCCAACCTGAGATATGTGGAAACCAAGCTGTGAGCACCGAAATGCTCGAAGTCACGTGTGAGGCGTTGTGGAACGTGTCAGCCGCCAGGGCGCAAAGTTCAGTGGCGGCTGACAAGTACCAGATCTGGTCTGAAACCGCCAACAAATGTTTCAGGGGTAAGATAGATGGATTGGGTGCCCAACACTTCTTCCAGAGTTACATGGACCGCAACGGAGCCAAACTGTTGGAAGGTGTGTTCTCAGATTTCAACAACTACATCAAGTCCTTGCTGTCCACCACGATGCTTCAGCTCCTGCTGGCCAGGGGCCAACGTGATGCGGCGGCAAAGTGCTGCGTTTACGGAGCGCAGTTCGGTTCTGAGGAGCTGATGGAAATCTGCAGCAGTTTGCAGGAAACTGATCGGAAAGATTGGCTAAACTGTTTGCTGATGCAGGCATCAAATGCATCCACAGCACAGCTGTTATTGGAGCATCGTGCTGATGGAGCGGCAGCAAGCAAAGAAGGTGTCACAGCACTGCATGAAGCTGCCTATCATGACCACCGGGCTGTGGCCGAGTTGCTGTTGGAGCACCATGCTGATGCAAGGGCAGCAGACAACAGTGGAGTCACAGCGCTCATGGGTGCTTCTCATGCTGGCCATGTGGCTGTGGTGGAGCTGCTGTTGGAACACCGCGCTGACGTAAGGGCCGCACGGAATGATGGTAGCACAGCACTGATGGCTGCTGCTGAAGGTGGCCATGTTTCTGTGGCGAAGCTGCTGTTAGAGCGTGGTGCTGATGTTCAGGCAGCAGATAACAACGGTGCGACAGCATTGATGTGGGCTTCTGCAGGTGGTCACATGGCTGTAGCTGAGCTTCTCAAGGTGCATGCTGCTGGTCGAATCCGTTCACTGTGGCGCTGGCTTTTTCGATAGGATCCGGGATTTCAGCAAAAAACGTTGAAGAGTCGTATCAAAGAATGCGCAGGAAAAAAGGATGCTGTCCAAACAGTTCTGTAATGTTCTCGAAAGATTTGGGTGACTGGTGAATTCACAATGACATTCAGTATATTGACTTGATGGTCAAAGAAACACAGTGTTTTTTTTAAATATTTTTTATGCATTATGTTTATCATTAAGAACAACCATGAGCAGAACCTGCTGCAATTTCTCGCAGGCTGTGAGCTGCTCTCGACGCCTTGGACTTCGGATTTCTTGCATTCGAAAAACCGATCGAAGCTTTGCCGAAGCAAACGAACCAAACGAACCAATCTCTGAAGGCTAGAAACTGCTAGAAATTGAAACTTTTGAAACTTTGAGACATGATTTTCTTTTGAACATTTCGGATGCTGAGCATTGATGAATCAAGAGTATGCAAATCACTTTGGATGAGGCACTTGATGCAATTCACAGACAGCCATGACTCCTTGAACTTTTCGTGACCTCGTGTGGATGCGATTCCCAAGGTGCCTGGGTGTGGTTTTGAGTGTGGCAGATGGCGGTTTTTGTGTTTCTGGAGTCAGATTTGGATACCCTAATCGCCTGCCACTTGATTGGTTTATCGGTTAATCGAAACTCGAAGGTAAGGAATTGAAGTGTTTTGGACCGAACCAAGTGCCTGTAGATGTGCCTAGTACTCAGGCCAACCAAGTGTTGCTTAGTTAGAACATGTTTGAACTGTTGCTGTGGTTTAAAGTTTAATAGCTTGATGGTCCTTGATCTTATTACAGGTGCCAGTAGCCAGCCTTCATCGTTTTTTGACCTCGGGTTGATTCACTGCGGCTCTTGCAGAGGCCTGATGCCAGGGAAATCTGCTGCATTGTGGCGATAGAGCCAAGGCGTGGTCTGTCAGTTTGTTCCAGGGTCCTGTTGGGGTTCGGGGTTCGTCTGTGCACGTCAAAAGTGGGTCGTTTGTGCACGTCAGACGGTTGGTCGTCTGTGCATGTTTTTGTTGTGTGTTTTTGTCATTGTATCTCTGTAACATGATTCTTCTTTAGCTTTTTTTAAAACATCATCACACAACTCATCAAGTAAAGATTTTGCTTTGCATTCAAGGGTCCAAAAAGACCCAAGGGTCCAAACTGGGTCCAGCTGATGAATCTCGCGCAAGCCTCGCTCATGTCCTTTTTCTCGCTCACACCCAAGATCATCCAAGTAAGGATTTGTCAGGAAAAACAAATCAGTGACAAAAGGTCTGCTTAATTATGGGGCATGTTATAATTTGAATTCTTTTTTTTGATCTGTCCTGATCACATTTACCTGCTCAAATGTATGCAAAATACAAAATTCGTGGCATCGTCATGTTGCTACTCGAGCTTGGATGCTTTCTGCATCGCCGGGCTGCTCAGCTTCAGCTCGGACACGCTCGGATGTTTTTGCTCCGTGCCCTGGACCTGGACCTGGACGGCCTGTTACGGAGAAACCGCCCGGCTTGCGACAACGGGGAGGGCACGGAGCTGAGGAGCCATGGCTGGCCAGGGGTAACACAACGGGAGAAGAAGAACGGGAAAGTGATGCAAAATAAGAAATGTTATTTTTATAATTTGTAAACTAGAAAAAGTTGTTTTTGTAATTTTTTGAAATTATAAAAATATGTATATTTGCTGAATACTTTGATATTTTTTGAAAAATAATTTCTATCCATATTTTATCCACAACCAATCTTAAAATATTCACTGGTTCATTTTCAAGGTATTGGAATGAAATTTAAAAGTTTTTTTTTTTTTTCAAAATATTTTTTTGTGAAAATATGTTCAAAAAACTAATTTCTATGCTTAAATTATGTCCAAAATCAGGTTTAAAACATTCAGTGGATCATGCTCAAGGTATTGGAATGAAATTTTAAATATAATTTTTTCGATTTTTTGGTCGAAATTTGGTTCAAAAATAACATTTCTATCAAAAATATGTTGTGTCTAACCTTAAACCCTATATCCGTTAATAATCATAATGCAGAATATGCACATAAGCACGCTATTTCCACACAACGGGGTGTTACAACGCAGGAGACACAACGGGAGAAGAACAACGGGGAAAATGATGCAAACTGCGAAATGTCCTTTTGCGAAAAACCGCCATGCCCAAAAATATGTTTTGCGAAAATCTGGTTTCCCCAAGGATGTGTTTGCGAAAATCCTGGATATCCAGGACCGTGGTTTGCGAAAGATCAGGGTCAGATCTTTCTCAAAAGATTTGCAATTGTTAAATTATTTGTTGCTACATGTGCGCATATATTGATAAATGAGGAAAACAACATTTTTTTTGCGAAATGTGGGATTTGAATTTCACTCTCTGAATAGTTTTTTTTCATGAACAGTTTGCGAAAAAACAACATGTCCAGGATTCTTTTTTGCGAAAATCCTGCTTCCCCAAGAATGTGTTTGCGAAAATCTTGGGGAATCAGGACCTTGGTATGCGAAAGATCTGGGTCAGGTCTTTCTCAAAAGATGTTCCATGTTTGTATGTCATATTAAAATATATACATAATGTATGTGTATGTGATGTCGCTATATTATATATGATGACAGGAAATCACCTTTTTTTTTTGCGAAAAACTTGTTTTCTCAAAAATGCTGGCCACAAGTCGCTCAGATTGCTCGCAAAATGGCAGCTGGATAACATCTATGTTGAACCCCTTGTTTGCGAAGAACCAGGGCCTGGTTCTTCTCAAACAACTGCTTGTTCCCTAGCACTGCTTTGCGCAAGCCTCTGGTTTGCTTAAAACACCCCAGGTATCAGCAGCCTGTTTGAGAAGAACCAGGCCCTGGTTCTTCGCAAACAAGGGGTTCAACATAGATGTTATCCAGCTGCCATTTGCGATTAATCTGAGTGACTTGTGGCCGGCATGCTTGAGAAAACCTACTTTTCGCAAAAAAATGTTGTTTTCCTCATTTATCAATATATGCGCACATGTAGCAACAAATAATTTAACAATTGCAAATCTTTTGAGAAAGATCTGACCTGATCTTTCGCAAACCACGGTCCTGGATATCCAGGATTTTCGCAAACACATCCTTGGGGAAACCAGATTTTCGCAAAACATATTTTTGGGCATGGCGGTTTTTCGCAAAACATGGGTAAAAACATCTTTTGAGAAAGATCTGACCCTGATCTTTCGCAAACCACGGTCCTGGATATCCAGGATTTTCGCAAACACATCCTTGGGGAAACCAGATTTTCGCAAAACATATTTTTGGGCATGGCGGTTTTTCGCAAAAGGACATTTCGCAGTTTGCATCATTTTCCCCGTTGTTCTTCTCCCGTTGTGTCTCCCCCGTTGTAACACCCCGTTGTGTGGAAATAGCGTGCTTATGTGCATATTGTGCATTATGATTATTAACGGATGTAGGGTTTAAGGTTAGACACGACGTATTTTTGATAGAAATGTCATTTTTGAACCAAATTTCGACCAAAAAAAAATCGAAAAAAACATATTTTAAATTTCATTCCAATACCTTGAGCATGATCCACTGAATGTTTTAAACCTGATTTTGGACATAACTTAAGGATAGAAATTAGTTTTTTGAACATATTTTGACAAAAAATATTTTGAAAAAAAAACTTTTAAATTTCATTCCAATACCTTGAAAATGAACCAGTGAATGTTTTAAGATTGGTTGTGGACAAAAAATATGGATAGAAATTACTTTTCAAAAAATATCAAAGTATTCAGCAAATATGCATAATTTTACAATTTCAATATGTTACAAAAGCAACTTTTTCTAGTTTACAAACTATAAAAGTGACATTTCTCATTTTGCATCACTTTCCCGTTCTTCTTCTCCCGTTGTGTTACCCCTGGCCAGCCATGGTTCCCCAGCTCCGTGCCCTCCCCGTTGTCGCAAGCCGGGCGGTTTCTCCGTGACAGGCCGTCCAGGTCCAGGTCCAGGGCACGGAGCAAAAACATCCGAGCGTGTCCGAGCTGAAGCTGAGCAGCCCGGCCAGTGATGCAGAAAGCATCCAAGCTTGAGTAGCAACATGACGATGCCACGAATTTTGCATTTTGCATACATTTAAGCAGGCAAATGTGATCAGGACAGATCAAAAAAGAGAATTCAAATTGTAACATGCCCCATTGAGCAGACCTTTTGTCACTGATTTGTTTGTCCTGACAAATCCTTACTTGGATGATTTTGGGTGTGAGCGAGAAAAAGGACATGAGCGAGGCTTGCGCGAGATTCATCAGCTGGACCCAGTTTGGACCCTTGGGTCTTTTTGGACCCTTGAATGCAAAGCAAAATCTTTAAGTTATGTTTTTTTTCCTCACATCTCTGTGTGGGGCTTTTGTTTTTAGGTTTGTATTCCTTGCCTTCTCCTCCTTCTCCTCCTGAGTTGCTTCTTTCTCTCTCAACTTCACCCAAATTGTCTCACACAACTCACAGAACTCATCCCACACAACTCCTCTCATCTCACAAGTCACAGAACTCGTCTCACACCACTCCACTCATCTCACAACTCACACAACTCGTCTCATCTCACAAGTCACACAACTCATCTCACACAAGTCATCTCTCACAACTCATCTTACACAACTCAACTTACTCAAGAGCTGCTTTCGTGTGCCATTTGGTGGAGCTGCTTTCGTGTTCTCTCACTGAAGTTCACCCAAGTTCTTTCACACAACTCATCTCACAACTCACACAACTCATCTCACACAACTCCTCTCATCTCACAAGTCACAGAACTCGTCTCACACCACTCCACTCATCTCACAACTCACACAACTCGTCTCATCTCACAAGAAAGATGATGAGGTTGCTGTGCGTGTGCAGGCATAGGAACATGAACCTAATTAACTCACCCCACCCCACCGGTAACTGATCATGAAAGAGCTGTGCCTGTCTCTGCTCTACGGGAAGAAAGATGATGAGGTTGCTGTGCCTGTGTGTGCATAGGAACATGAACGTTATCATCCCACCCCACCCCACCCCACCCCACCCCAAGGGTAACTGATCATGAAAGAGCAGTGCGTGTAAGTGCTCTACAGCAAGAAAGATGATGAGGTTGCTGTGCGTGTGCAGGCATAGGAACATGAACCTAATTAACTCACCCCACCCCACCGGTAACTGATCATGAAAGAGCTGTGCCTGTCTCTGCTCTACGGGAAGAAAGATGATGAGGTTGCTGTGCCTGTGTGTGCATAGGAACATGAACGTTATCATCCCACCCCACCCACCCCACCCCACCCCACCCCACCCCACCCCACCCCACCCACCCCACCCCCCACCCCACCCCACCCCACCCCCCCCACCCCCCCCCCCACCCCACCCCACCCACCCCACCCCCCCCCCCACCCCACCCCCCCAAGGGTAACTGATCATGAAAGAGCAGTGCGTGTAAGTGCTCTACAGCAAGAAAGATGATGAGGTTGCTGTGCGTGTGCAGGCATAGGAACATGAACCTTATTAACTCACCCCACCCCACCGGTAACTGATCATGAAAGAGCTGTGCCTGTCTCTGCTCAACAGCAAGAAAGATGATGAGGTTGCTGTGCCTGTGTGTGCATAGGAACATGAACGTTATCATCCCACCCCACCCCACCCCACACCCACCCCCACCCCCCCCACCCCCCCACCCCCCAAGGTAACTGATCATGAAAGAGCAGTGCGTGTAAGTGCTCTACAGCAAGAAAGATGATGAGGTTGCTGTGCGTGTGCAGGCATAGGAACATGAACCTTATTAACTCACCCCACCCCACCGGTAACTGATCATGAAAGAGCTGTGCCTGTCTCTGCTCTACGGGAAGAAAGATGATGAGGTTGCTGTGCCTGTGTGTGCATAGGAACATGAACGTTATCATCCCAGCCCACCCCACCCCACCCCACCCCCCCCACCCCAGTGGAACATGAAAGAGAGAGGTTTATCTTGCCCGAAATGGCTAGTTCCCAGCATCAATGTGCGCGGATGACCGCTCTTTGTGCGCGGATGACGCGGTTCCGCTGTGCGCGGATGACGCGTTTGCAATGTGCGCAGATGACTCGCTTTCAATGTGCGCAGATGACGCGTTGACCATAACTTCATGTGGCAGAGGTAGTTTTTTTGTTTCAATGGTGTTCTAATGTTGTTTCGTGATGTTTCGTGTTGTATTTTTCTTTCTGTGAGATACTTCTTTGTTGAAATGTATTGGTTTCACCCTTTGGACATTTTGATATATTTTTGCCGAAAGTTGCTCGGAAAGCTTTGGCTGAGTGGCGCCTATTTCATGTCTCTACAAAGCACTCCTGCAGCACTCACGTTTGTCTAAGTTGCTGTACATCACTGTGAGAGATTTATCTCCGAATGTCTTGCAAACGTGGGACTTCCCAGCATTTCCTTGCACGCTACTTCGATTCTCATGACTGGCATGTGCATCGGCCTTGATCTCCCGTTGTTTCAGGCTCTGCTGTCAGCCTTGCACCCCTTCGAAGACAGCGGTCTTCGGCCATGGAGCCAAGGCCTTGAATGGCCGGTCATAGCTGGGTCCCGTTCTTTGAGTTTGAAATGCGTCTGAATCCCGAGTATAGCATCATTGAACAAATGGGTATAAATTTGTTTCTTGTGAGCTCCTTGCACTTGCCGGACCAGCTACCAGGTGTCTTTGCTCGGTTCCTTTGAAGTTCTCGAAGAGTGTCAGGCTTGGGCCTCACAAAATCTATCCAGTGTCAGTCCTTGCTTCCTCGAAAGAGCAGTCCTGATGTGTCTTAGCACAGCCAATCCCTCTACTCTGTAATTCTCTCTATCAACTTCTGATGCGTACGAGAAAGATGTAGAATCCAAAACTGTCATCCCACGCTTCACTTGGCTGGACTTTTCCTCGAAGTTGTTTTTGATGTCCTTCACTCGGATACTTTGGAAATTTTAGAATCGGAAGACCAGTTAGATTTCGATATTTTCCCTGATTCAGGTGTTGCGCCGGAATCACCGGGATGAATCGCAGCCTCCATCAGCCGTTCTCAGCTGGTGAGGCGGGGATGGGACTGTCAGCTTACATCGCAGCTCAGCAATTCTCAGCACTAATCGGTATACATGGAACCGCGTCGGTGGATCTGTGGAATTTGAAAGCTGAAGTTCGTGCACACCGGGATATGTCTTTTTGTCACTGTCACAGATCTCAGATTGCATGCAGCTTGACGTTCTTCGAAGCCTTGAAGACAACTACTTCGGTGAGGAAAACATAGGAAAACCAACATGCAATCGCATTGGCGACATTGGAGCCATGCTGTGTCCTGTCCTGTCCAGTTGGCTTCATAGGCGGGGGGCACTGTAGGTCATGCAGGTTTTGCATTTCTCTTTTGCGAGATTTTTCTGTCTCTTTGGTGATACTGTGGAGATTTGTTCGGAAAGCTGTGGCTGAGTGCCTTTTTCCCTACAAGCCACTCTCAAGATGTTCAAGCCACTCTCGAGTGTGTCCGTTGCATGAGAGACTCATTCTACATGTACCCTATGGTCCAGGTCAAATTACTCCCCTTCGTCCAAAATACGCCCCTTTCAGAAAGACATTTTTCCCCTAGCTGCCAGGTGAGGGGCATCTAGGTGTTAAGTTTTAACAAGGGTGTGCCTCACTTACTCTTATGCACTCCTACTATATTCGCTCCTTCTCTTCGTTTCTTCCTCTGCCAGCTCGTCATGGCTGTGGGCATCAACGGATCCGAGCCATGTTGCGCTCTGAATGCAGTGGGCCACGCCTGGACCCGAACATAGAATGTCAGAAATAGATGCCAGAAAGACTGCTAGATAGAATGTTCGAACATATTATGAAGATGTCAGATAGAATGCCAGAAAGAATGTTAGAAAGAATGGCAGGCTAAAGTATATGCCAGAAAAATTGCCAGATAGAATGTCAGAACATACGTTTGCATGTCAGAGGAAAAAGTCAGAATAAATATAAGATAGATTGCAGGAAAGAATGCCAGATAGAATGTGTGAAAATATGCCAGATAAAATGACAGATAGAATGTCAGCGGTCAGCGCATATGCCAGAAAAAATGTCAGATAGAATGTCCGTCAAATAGAGTGCCGAAAAGAATGCCAGATAGAATGTCACTTAGTGGGGATCACGATTTTAACACTGAGTTATTTCATCAAATCGAGCCATGACTTGGAGACAAAGGTCTCTGTATGTGCTTGTCAAAGAAGAGTTGAGACCTCGGACTGGGCAAGAATCCTTGTGCACAACAGGATGCATGGAAACAACTGCAGGCATCCGGAAAATATTATCGCTGCCCAAAAACAGTATAGTGTCCCCCAAAAAGATGGAAAAGTTACAACCTGAAAAACGACGGGAAAATTTTTCAGGTTTGCAAACTTTTCTATCTTTAGTATCGACTGAAAATTTACAGGGTTTCCTTAATTTTGATGATTTTAAGTTCACAATTCCCTGTAAATTTTCAGGCGATACTAAAGATAGAAAAGTTTTGAACCATAAAAACTGATCTAATTGTGACTTTTTCTCACGTATATGCAGACGATACTAAAGATAGAAAAGCTTGGAATAGCTGAAACCCTGTAAATAGCGCACTTTTCCCATCTCCCGGGCCTACACCTGTGATCGTGTCATTTTGAGTAGTTCTAAAAAGCCTTTGGCTTTCCTTTTTTGTAGTCCATGGCAACTTTTTTGCACTGGACGGAAAACAGCAACAGACCTCCCTCAGGCCTGAACACTGCATACAAGCTGGAATGACCCCTCGAAAACAGACAAAAAACACGTGGCATGTTTGGAAAACTGAAAAAATGGTACTTAAAACATTCTGAACTCTCTCTGAACTCCAGCCATCTGCGATAATTTGCTTGATTTAAGCAAGGTTTTCATCAGGAAATTTCTCCCCGAAATTTCGGTCAAAATTTTCCCGTCGGTTTTCAGGATGTCGGGTCAAAATTTTCCCGTCGGTTTTCAGGACGTAACATCCTGAAAAAACTTTTCTATCTTCTTGGGGGACACTATAGGCCTGTCAAGTTGGTCGTTTCAGCAATCCCCGGGTATCGGTTGGTTACGGAGCGACAACATTCCCATCAAGACATGCATATAATGACTATTTAAGATTTCTGTCCTTGTCTGTGAAGGAAAATGAGGGAAACACCATTTTCATAGAAATCTGTTCCATATAACAATATTCGTCTTGCACGAATCACCTGAAAACAAAGTAGGGAAGGGGCCTTTTGGCCTGAAAAAGTCGCCTTTTGGTCGGGAAATGTCGGATATTCACAAGACGTTTTTGCAAATTTTGGAAATGGTACAAAAACATCGGCGGTGGGGAACAAGTCGCCTTTAGACCTTCAAAAAGGCACACTTATCTGCCCGAAAAGGACAAACCCATGAACAATCACAAAGATGCGGGTTTTAGCAATTAGTGAACACAACCTTATAAAGATAATGCTAGAATTACGTATTGGCTACGTAATTACCAACATTTTTGCAGGCTTAATTATGCCTTTTTTACATCCTCTGACGGACTCTTACGGATTGCGGGTCCACCTACGGGTCAGCATCCCTGGGCATTACGTATGACCTGCGTAATTGGCAAACCCCCTTCAATGCAAAAAATAATGTGTGTCTTTGGGGGAAGCATACCTCCAGAAAAGCTTATCCTAGATGTCCATATCTGAATTGAACATCTTTATTAAAATTGACTAGAAACCATTTAGTAGCTATTTATTGGAATTTAATTTCACCTTGATTGCTGTTCATTGAAGTCCCGACACTGCACTTTGGAGCGGGGGTGGTAGGCTTTGGGGGCTAAGACTAGCTGGATGCCCAAATGCTTGCAGTGTTTAGGTCCGAACTGGATAGGGTCAAGGAAAAGGATACGCACTGTCCTGGGTCCCTGGGTCAAGTTGTGTGTACTTGCGTGAAATTGGAAGATCTTGGAAGTTGCCTTTGATTTTCTTCAGGTGCTGGCCGGAAGGAAAACAAACTCCATGTTTCCACACGTTTCCTTGCCGAAGCGTGGTTGTACTTGACTCCTGGCATGAACCGAAGCCTCAATTGGCTGAGAGCTTCAAAGAGATCATGTGGCCATATCCACAACAGTGACACCAAAATTGCAGGGTTACAACACGGTTTATGAAAGCAAATCATACCGATATCAAAATTCCATCCAGATACTGCAATGATGTTCCGTCCGGTGGGTTTGATCGAAACATATAGTCCTTCAATATTTCCTTATCTAGGAGGCTAGTTCCCAAGATTCGGCGACTTGTGACATTCTCGAGCAACGCTTTACCTAGCCATGGCGAAGTGGTCACTTCTTTGGCCTTTGACTTTCGGCGTCGCCAGCGCGCGAAGTTCTGAACCCACTGCGCTGCCCGGTGTTCGGACGGTTTTGGAATGTTTTGGGCCCATCTCCTCAACCCCACAGCTAAATTCAATTGACGGAACAACATCTTCATTCATCGGCGTCGCGCCTGTTTCCTCTTGTTGGGCCACTTGACACCTTTGGGCTGCGAAATTTCACCCGTATTAACCGATGGCCATGGAGTTGTCATGGCCTTGCCATAGCCGAGCTGAGCCCAGGTTCTGTAGTGATGACATCGCTTATCTTCAAACCAAGGCGACAGGGTCTGCAGAGGACGTTGGAAATCATGGGAAATCATCGGAAGACGAGGGACCGACATGACATGTTTTGGTACCCCAGCTCTACAAGCTCTATATCAGGAGGGTCAAGCTTATGGAGTGTGATGTTGGGGCCAAGTCTTCAGAACTGACAGCCTTCAGACCGATGTTTCTTGCTGTTTTCGTCTTTTTTCCAGGCCAGCCAGGCAATCTGTGACCCGGATGTCCTTAACTCTGGCCTCATGGCAGCAGCCTTGTCATGATTTTCCCATCAACTGATCAACTGAAGCTTGGAGCCATTCAGCCGCCAAGGTCGATGTGTTGGTGACGGCGCTTGCTTCGGCTGTGTGCCTGCCTCGGACGGCCAGAAGATTCCCACCGACGACATCAACGGCTTTCCGACCGGCTTCCTCCTGTGCGAAAACAACCCAGGCCGCTTGGCTCGGGGCTGGTGGCAGCTGCATGGTGGAAATGCTGTGATGATCGGAAAACAAAACTGGCGTGCAGAGCTGACTATGTGTAATTTTGCTGACCTGACTTCAAACAAATTAGTTGCCCTATGGATTTTCATGCTAGAATACTAGAGGTATCTGATCTAGAGGATAAGTCTTCCGTCTTCGAAGTCTTCCCGACTTGAGATGGGTCAGCCGGCGCACCCTGGCAGCTGTCTTGGACGCGCCGACGTGTACCATCTCCAGGGAATCTCCGTTCGCCTACAGCTTTCAGAACCCCAAGAACTACTTGCAGTGCACCGGCAGTTCAGTAGCATGGCACTGCAACAAGATCCGCTTGGCTCATTTCCAATCCAATGGATCCAATGGGATGCATAGAAAAGCAACTCATGTTTGGAATGTTTATATTTGGTAAGTTTAACGGGGGTGGGAGAATTAAACCCTTATTGAAGATCTTCAATGAATGTAGAAGTTTAACGGGGGTGGAAGAATTAAACCCTATTGAAGATCTTCAATGAATGTAGAAGTTTAACGGGGGTGGGAGAATTAAACCCTTATTGAAGATCTTCAATGAATGTAGAAGTTTAACGGGGGTGGGAGAATTAAACCCTTATTGAAGATCTTCAATGAATGTAGAAGTTTTATGGGGGTGGGAGAATTAAACCCTTATTGAAGATCTTCAATGAATGTAGAAGTTTTATGGGGGTGGGAGAATTAAACCCTTATTGAAGATCTTCAATGAATGGAAGAGTTTAACGGGGGTGGGAGAATTAAACCCTTATTGAAGATCTTCAATGAATGTAGAAGTTTAACGGGGGTGGGAGAATTAAACCCTTATTGAAGACCTTCAATGAATGTAGAAGTTTAACGGGGGTGGGAGAATTAAACCCTTATTGAAGATCTTCAATGAATGTACAAGTTTAACGGGGGTGGGAGAATTAAACCCTCATTGAAGATCTTCAATGAATGTAGAAGTTTAACGGGGGTGGGAGAATTAAACCCTCATTGAAGATCTTCAATGAATGTAGAAGTTTAACGGGGGTGGGAGAATTAAACCCTTATTGGAGATCTTCAATGAATGTAGAAGTTTAACGGGGGTGGGAGAATTAAACCCTTATTGAAGATCTTCAATGAATGTAGAAGTTTAACGGGGGTGGGAGAATTAAACCCTTTTTGAAGATCTTCAATGAATGTAGAAGTTTAACGGGGGTGGGAGAAATAAACCCTTATTGAAGATCTTCAATGAATGTAGAAGTTTAACGGGGGTGGGAGGATTAAACCCTTATTGATTCAATGAATGTAGAAGTTTAACGGGGGTGGGAGAATTAAACCCTTATTGAAGATCTTCAATGAATGTAGAAGTTTAACTGGGGTGGGAGAATTAAACCCTTATTGAAGATCTTCAATGAATGTAGAAGTGTAACGGGGGTGGGAGAATTAAACCCTTATTGAAGATCTTCAATGAATGTAGAAGTTTAACGGGGGTGGGAGAATTAAACCCTTATTGAAGATCTTCAATGAATGTAGAAGTTTAACGGGGGTGGGACTGTAATAATCCCTCATACCTTTGTTGATCTTCCCAATTGAATGTAAAATTTAACGGGGGTGGGAATTTATATTCCTAATACCCTTGTTGATCTTCCCAATTGAATGTAAAGTTTAACGGGGGTCGGAATTTATATTCCTTCAAAATCCCTAAGAAGTTGTGCGGGCGAACTGGGGGGTTTGCGCGTAATTTTACTATAGCAACTTGATAATTTCCAATCCAATGATATGTTTATAGCAACTCCAATCTTCACAATTTTGAACAGTAACATTGCCATGCTTTGAATTCATCTGTTTCTGTTTTCGGAACGACACGTGCATACTACAGGTGGGTCAATTCCGTTTAAAGCCTTAAAGGTCTTGTGAATTGATTTGTTGACCAATTCCATGCACTGCAACCTTTAAAAGTCAGCTTTATGCGTGCCCATGTCGCCCATGTCATCCTGGAACCCAGTCCAGGCTTGTTACAATTGGCGCGTCAAAGACTTTGCAGCTCTCTGCTGTGATGGCAATTCCGCATGCCGGACGGATGAGGGAGCGCAGGTGACCAACGAAGCCAACTTCGCCCTGACGTCGGGCAATCCCAACTGTCCTCCGGATGTTTGCTGCCGAGGCATCCGCGCCTGCAGTTTCCTGACCAACATTTCAGGAGTTAGCTCAGCTGCCTGTAGCAGTTCTAACGCTTGCGAGCAGGTCACCATGTTTTTGTCCAGGGACCTGTTCTGCTCGCGGCGCGACGCTTGCAAACGGGGCATTTTCCGCTTCTCAGCGGCCGGCACCGGACCTTCAAAGCACTGCGTCCAGTGCCTCGGCTCAGCCTGCAAGGGTAGCCAGATGTCCTTTACTGCCGGCAATGTCGAGTTGCAATGTCCCGGCCGCAACACTTGTATCACTCCCAATATCTCTTTGAGTCGATCGTCCTGCATCCATATCAAGTGCGATGTGCTCAGTTGCTTCGACATGAGCGTCGTCGATGACGACTCCAGCGGCTCTCGCTGTTTCTGCAGTGGCGCTGGCTGCACCAATCTGGTGGGACCACTGACGTGCGAAACGCCGTTGACGGTAAGCCCATGTTGCCTGGCTCAAAGTGCACCTAGAAGCTTTGTTTAGATCACTGGAGGTTCAGATGGGTCAGATCAATGGTTCAATGATTCAATGGTTCATGGCTCAACATGGCTCAACCAGTTTTAGATCAGTGGTGCGACCAGAGTTTGACAATACCAGTGCTTTGGGATTGCCCTAAAGGCCCCTAGGCCCCCAGGCCGCTGGCGTCGGAGCTCACCAAGGTGGTCAGGACATCTGCAAGGAGGACAGAAGTCCACGTGCCTTTTGCGACAGAGGGCTCCGAGATCCTCCAGATTGCTCAGCGTGCGCCTCTGGTGGAGGTGTGGTTGGCGATCCTCATATTACTACGCTGGATGGTCGACGCTACACGATGCTGCAGCAAGGGAACTTTTTGCTATGGAGCTTTTCAGGCGGATTGCAGTTTGGACATCTGTTCTATGTTGGCTTCGGGGCTTAGGAAAGCTCCGAAGCCAGTAGTTTCGCATTCCCTGAGCCGGGCACAGGAGAGGTAGGTTTCTTCAAACCACTAAGCTATGGGGTTTAAGTGGGAACGCCTGGCACAGGTTTGGATGCAGAAGTTCCATGGGCTACTCGGCTTTGAGGGCTCTGCCCTGGTTCATATTGTATTTGAAAGAGCGGATGTCGGAATGGTGGAGGGTTTTTCTAGGGAAAGACGTGGTGTTCGCGGTTGGGAAAGCAATTTTCTTCGGCCCGAAGACTTCCTGGTTTTTCTGAAATCTCGACAGATTCAACAGATCCAATTCGCCAGCGAAATCTGAGGTGAATGGCCAAATGAAGAGTCTTCGCTCAAAAGGGCTAAAGTTAAGCTTGGTGCTTGTTGTCAGTACAACGTGTTGTACTGGACATGTGTATCCATGTGTATCCATGAATCACAGGCATCGGGTCGTTAGAGTAGTTAATGGATGTTAATGGCAGTATAGCGCTTGACTCTTTTCATGGGTGTTTGAGCTTTGGAGCTTTGGGTCAGGCTGTGTGTGGCCTCACTTGGTTGAAGATTTCAAGACTTGAGAGATTGAGGCTTCATTTTCAGTGTCAACAGAAGCTTTAACTTGTTAAGTCATGTTAAGTATTGTTAAGTCTTTATCGACAGGACAAGTCTGCCACTTCAACTGAAGGCGAATTCCGCTCGATTTCCGAATCTATACCCACTACTCAGGCAGCATAAGCATCGAATTTATTTCATCCTTTGCCCGTGCGTTGCTGCAGTTTCCATGTTTTTGGACAGCCGAGAGTTCATTGAGTCGGATGAGGAAATTGACGAAAATTGACGAAAATTGACGAAAATTGACGAAGCACTGTTACCCTTCCTGCTTAACGTAGACCTGTCAGCCCAGTGTCAGGTCGAGCGTCCTTCACGAAAGGCATTCTGTTGGTCGACGCTCGACATTTCTGTGCTGATTTTTGTGCCAGAGCGGGACGTCGCTCAGATGCCGTTGGTGTTTTCATGTCGTCCTTAGGACCGCTCTGGAGCAGCACCTCGCCAGGTGCGAAGAGCGGTTGTGAAGGTTGTGAACCGGTTGGTTTTATGTCATTTTAACATATTTTAACTACTGTTCGGTTAATTCATTTAATGTCAATTATGTTATTTTGTTCGGTTTTTGATCGTTTTTGGCAGCTCAACTACGCAGCTAGGATGAATTTGGTGAATTTCAAGTCAACGACAGTGATCGATGTGATCGACAGGCCTTGGAAGTCACGTCTTTGGACTGCGCTTGGAAGACCAAAAGCACCGGCAGCTGGCGCCGAAGCGAGACGGAATTTCTGATCCTCGGACCATTCTGTGACATGTTCAGCATGTTTTCTCGTGAATATCAGTGATGTGTTCTATCTTTACAACATAAGGTTCTCCAACATCTTTTTTTTGCAACATTTTGCAACTCCTTCTTGAAGGTCCTGGCTACTACCGAATCGACAAAAACGTGATATTTTGGTGAAATCGTTCTGGAATTATACGGGCTCAGGTTTCACTTCAGTCTTGCACCAAGGAATCATCTTCAGCAAAACTTAATTGAAAACCTCTAAGACTCTAAGTACATCCAGAAGGTTTTGATTTTGTATGATTTTGTCACAAATTGTCCATCGTTTTTCACGGTTCTCACACCGTCCCCAAGGGACGTGCCTCGGTGCCTCGCAGCGCTTCAGGAAGCTGGAAGCTGCGGGAGCAACCTTCGGAGCTTTCAACGTCACCGCTGGAAAGGCGTGGCACGAGCGACAGCAGCGACAGGACCTTGGACGAATTGAACGTTCCGAGGTGCAGTTCCTTGGTTTATCTTGGTTTCAGGTGCTGGATATGACGCCACCTGAGGCCGAGAGAAATGACAACATCACCATCTCGGGTAGCGAAATTGGATCTTTTGGATGCTTTTGGCGTTTTGGCGTTTCTCCAGTTTCAACCCAAACTCTACTAGAGTATATCATGAGATGTTTTGCCAGACTCGTTTCAGACCCTGACTCAGTAGAAGGGATTGAACAAAACTGAACGAAGGATGGCAAGGGCATATTCTTTATTCAAGTCGATCATTTCAATCATTTCCCTATTACAATCCTATTACAAGTGGATCAAATGGTACTTTCCCATTGCTATCATTGCTGCATGTCTTCAGTCGCTCTCGAGCTAAGTTTCCGCAGCTAGGCTTTTGATGCGACAGAAGGGATGGACCAGAATTGCGCAGCTGCGGGTCACTTGCAAGCCAGGTGCCCCCGGTGGCCCCGGTGGGGTGCTATCGGATAGCAACATGATTCTGATATATTCTGATGCAACATGCAATGATCATTGCAAATCATTGCAACACATCCCAGGCCAAAGGGATCCAAAGGGCAAGTTTAAACCTCGACATGTAGAAATAAAAAGAAATACAAAGTTTAACCATGGTGGGCCCCGCCTATCTTTTTCTGGCGCCTGTTAAGCCGGAATATTCTGCCGGACTCATGCGCAGCAGTGTAGGTGGAGCTGACTTTGATAAAATCGAACATACCCTCTGGTAAACTAACATAACTGGAAAATCACCATTTTTAATGGGTAAATCAACTATTTCTACGGCCATTTTCAATAGCTTTTTGTATGTTTACCAGGCCGGGTAAATGGATCCCAAAACATGGTGCCCCATGGTGCCTCCAAAGCTTTGACCATGGGAAGGTCTGGGACTTATGTTATGCGAAGTGCGCACGGCGCACCTGATTTTGTTTCGAAGTCTTCTTCCTGCTACGGAATGCGTTTTAATGTTGATGGAAAGTACAGGATTTTTAAGCCTCTTTCAAAAGTCTTGCCTAGCCGTCTGCAGGATAGACAAGAGAACAATGCGCAGTAAAACCTTGGTATGGCATAAGCGTTCCATGGCATTCATTCCGTTACGCTTTGGAGAGTTCCTACAGATCAGCACGATCAGCTGAAGTCGGGGTCGAGTTGGCCACGCGTCAGGTCATCACATTGCCGCCAAGCTGAAGATGTCCAGTACGGCGCAGAATCGCTTCGTGAAAGGAGAACTGGCTCCTAGCGGCCACTCCACTCTCGTGGCAGGCGAGGCCGAGGCAATGTCGCCCTCGGTTTTAAGCTCGGCCATGGCTTTTGAGTACGAAGTGCGAAAGGGGTAAGATGGGATAAGCAATGGTAAGTACCCAGATTCGCTGGACATTTGTTGGCTCATGATCTTTGTTGGCCGTGTCCATGCAGGCCTCGTGTGAATTCATGTGTCATCTTGATTTGTCTGATAGAATGCTGGCTTTCTAAGCACATCTCTCTTCTGAATTGGGGTGGCTGGAGGGGGTGCTCACGAACCCACCCAGTTCAACTAAGCATCAACCTGGCCATGGTGTAGGTTTGAAGGGTGGACGACTGGCTTTTGTGGCGAAAGACACAGAGCCCCTAGCCTTGCAGGGAGCAGACGTTTTTGTTTGAAGATATGATGGTCATACAGGATGGTGCCCCCCAGTTTTAATTTGGTTTATAAACCCCATTAACTATACTATACTATAGTATACTATATAGTTATATCTACCATAAACCATAGTTAAGTCACTTATAAGGCAACCTAGCTATCTTGGGGGCCCCATCTTGTAGGTTTCACAATGTTTCACAGCAGATGTCGAGGTTTGCGGCGGACAGCTGGAGGGACTTGGGTGGAAGCCAGGAGACGGCAACGTACTTGGCATCGACAGGACGGGGAAGATGGTCGTTGGTCGTTGGAGCGTTGGTCACGGTTGGAATGAGATGGACTCTGATGGTTTTTATGATGGATTTTTGGTGATGTTTTTGTATTTTTGGTGAGGTATAAAAACGTCGATCGAACAAGTCTAAGATTCGGGAAACGATGAATAAACGATGAATAAACCAACCATACCAACCAGGGTGAAGCTGTGGCACTTCATGGTTTTCGGTGATCGCAGGAGCTGAAGGATGGGAATTTCTCTCGCGCTGCGAAGGGCCAGAGGAGACCGCAGCTCTTGCAGTTTGCCAAAAGCACTGGGCTCTGGCCAAAGCTGGAGATTCGTCGAAATTCGTGGGTTCTCGGAACGAGGTTGAGCAGAAGGCCAATTTCTTGGCTGATTGTGCTTTTGACGTTTGTGCTGGTGGTGAAACTGCCGCCCAGCTTGCAGCAGATCTGCTGAACTTTGAATAGGCCATGGCTGCAGGCCTTGTAGAAAGGCTCTGGGTCTCCTGGAAACGCATGGAAGCACTGAGGCACATGCGTCCTTGAGCCGTGTGCTTATCAATTATTACCCACTGAATTCGTGAGTTGGAAGCAATTGCGCGTGATATATCATCTGCGTTGACTTCAGCCAAGAGCGCAGATCAACGCAGATGACGTGGCTGCTGTGACTGCTTCTCCCTCCGCGCCAGAATCTTTGAGTAACAAAACTCCAAATCTTTCTGCAGTTGTCAGAGTGACATCGAGCTTTGATCAGTCCTTTCTTTAACCACAGGTTACCAACAGGTTAGCAGAGTGCCTTGCTTGTGACATGGTAAAATTAAATTCAGATGTAGGAATTTTGCACATTTTGGCTAATGGATATGTTGAAACAGGTCTGAGCCTCCTTGCCTCTAGAAACTCGGAGTATTGGCAGCTAGAAACTCGGCAGCTCGTGGTGACTCGAATAGTTTACATTTTTCATTTTGTCCGTCATGTTTTGCGATGGCTTTTGGTCATGTTTGCCGATTTGGTGCCGAAATTGGTCATGAATGGTGGAACGGTTCATCATGATCTCGACACACTCGTTTTTCCCAGCTCTTGAGTGTCTTCAGGTGAGAACTGGGGCATGTGATGGCGCAAAAATCAATGGATTTTCATGGCATTGCCATAGCTGTGGCTTGGCATAAGCACGTTTACTGCTTAACGGACATGTTGGCACAGATGGTAACCGCATTTAACGGGGCACTCAAACAGCTCCCCACAAGCCTTGTTTCCCATCCTGGGTTTAGGTGAACATATAGATGATCAATGGTTGGACTATTTTCCCAGGTGTTGTTTAATGATTGTTTCCAAAGATTTTTCTTCCGTTAAAACTGTTTTCATTAAAACAAACAATGATTGTTGTTCATGGTTTCACGTTTTTTTTCACCATCAGGTAATTAAAAAACCATTCCACTGATTGTTGTTGATGTCGTTCTCTGTGCGTTTCTGCTGATTTAACATGTCTTGCCAAGTCATAACTGTAACCCGACCACCTGCTATGACCAAACCAAGCCTTGCAAGATTTGTGGTTCGTGGATATAATGGGACGAGGTATCATGGTAGTATTATAAATGGGCTAACGCCCTGGTGCTGCCGAAGCCCCTTTCAAGGGGGGCATGGACTACTGGATATGTTTGCCAATGTCGTTTAAGTAAAAACAAATTGTGATGAAAGAGAATGTTGTTTATGAATGTGGTGGGCGACATAACAGGCGATGACTGGCCCGGCAGCTCTTGTGCTCGGTTGCTCCGGCTTGCTTTGGCAGCGTACTTCGGCCTGCGTTCCAGCAATGAAGTGTTCACCGATCATAAATCTTTGGTGAAAACTCATCGGCCCATCGGCGCACTTGCCGGACCAGGTGTCTTTGCTCGGTCCCTCTGCAGTCCTCCAACATTTCGAAGGCTTGGGTTGGCTTGGGTTGGACAAAACTGGAAAGATACATTTTGGATGAACCGTTTTTTGGGGTTTCCCAGGTTTTGTCAGATCTATCATGTTGCACTTTGTAATATGCAAGCAAAGTTTTATTT
Organism: Cladocopium goreaui; assembly: GCA_947184155.2. Taxonomy (NCBI): domain Eukaryota; class Dinophyceae; order Suessiales; family Symbiodiniaceae; genus Cladocopium; species Cladocopium goreaui. The sequence continues at coordinate 1,618 of CAMXCT020002238.1, read as the reverse complement.
GGCCTAAGTTGCTTCGAGGTGTTCCCATGATAACTTGCCCCTGGGGGCGGCCGAACTCCAGTCGACACTCTCAAGCTGGGAGGGGTCGATTGGTCAAGGGGTACACAATCCATAACTGGTTTTTCCAATCCATAATGTTTTTCTCCAATCCAGAATTAAAATACAATGTCCAAACCTCAATATAAATATATATTCCAATCCACGTTAAAAAAATAAAAACGATCACGACAATCCATCGATGCATTTTGCAGCTGTTCTTGGCTTTTCAAAATACAAAAAAAAAGGAATTCTGGGCAAAATACAATGGCCAAAAATTCCATTTGGGGCAAAATGCAATGGAGAAAACGTAGAGGTTTCGGCAAAATACATACCCAAAAAAACATGTTGGGCAAAATACAATAGAGAAAGAAGGCATTTTGGGCAAAATACAATGGAGAAAAGCGTAAAGGTTTCGGCAAAATACATACAAAAAAACACCTGTTGGGCAAAATACAATAGAGAAAGAAGGCATTTTGGGCAAAATACAATGGAGAAAAGCGTAAAGGTTTCGGCAAAATACATACAAAAAAAACCTGTTGGGCAAAATACTATAGAGAAAGAAGGCATTTTGGGCAAAATACAATGGAGAAAAGCGTAAAGGTTTCGGCAAAATACATACAAAAAAAAGCATTCTGGGCAAAATACAATAGAGAAAGAAGGCATTTTGGGCAAAATACAATGGAAAAAAGCGTAAAGGTTTCGGCAAAATACATACAAACAATTTACATGTTGGGCAAAATACAATAGAGAAAGAAGGCATTTTGGGCAAAATACAATGGAGAAAAGCGTAAAGGTTTCGGCAAAATACATACAAAAAAACATGTTGAGCAAAATACAATAGAGAAAGAAGGCATTTTGGGCAAAATACAATGGAGAAAAGCGTAAAGGTTTCGGCAAAATACATACAAAAAAAAACATGTTGGGCAAAATACTATAGAGAAAGAAGGCATTTTGGGCAAAATACAATGGAGAAAAGCGTAAAGGTTTCGGCAAAATACATACCAAAAAAACATGTTGGGCAAAATACAATAGAGAAAGAAGGCATTTTGGGCAAAATACAATGGAGAAAAGCGTAAAGGTTTCGGCAAAATGCATACAAAAAAATACATGTTGGGCAAAATACAATAGAGAAAGAAGGCATTTTGGGCAAAATACAATGGAGAAAAGCGTAAAGGTTTCGGCAAAATACATACAAAAAAAAACATGTTGGGCAAAATACAATAGAGAAAGAAGGCATTTTGGGCAAAATACAATAGAGAAAGAAGGCATTTTGGGCAAAATACAATGGAGAAAAGCGTAAAGGTTTCGGCAAAATACATACAAAAAAAAACATGTTGGGCAAAATACAATAGAGAAAGAAGGCATTTTGGGCAAAATACAATGGATAAAAACGTAAAGGTTTCGGCAAAATACATACAAAAAAAAACATGTTGGGCAAAATACAATAGAGAAAGAAGGCATTTTGGGCAAAATACAATGGAGAAAAGCGTAAAGGTTTCGGCAAAATACATAGAAAAAAACACATGTTGGGCAAAATACAATAGAGAAAGAAGGCATTTTGGGCAAAATACAATGGAGA
>CAMXCT020002237.1:0-108883 GCA_947184155.2 Cladocopium goreaui | reverse complement strand
ATTTTATTGGGGGGGGACCCTGCTAGAACTGTAAAATACCATGGTTTTACACCTACCCCCCCTCAAAAATTTCACCGTGGTATTTCTTACCACCAGGGTAGAAAACAACAAGGGGCTCCTCCAGGGATGGCAAATGTGGCATCCCCCCCCCACGTCTTTTAGAAGCCCAAAAAAAAGTGGGGGGGGGTATATTTCACGTGGTCAGGTGAAATATTTCTCAGAAATTTCTTGCCTTACCCCCCCCAAATATTCCAGAGTTAAGGGGGGGGGATGTTACTGCTAGCCTGCTTTGGTTAAAATCTACTCCTGCAAGGCCCCTGTGCTCTGCTGTCATCGGCGGCTCGGCTGTGCTTGGCTGTGCTTGGGCTGTGCTCGGCTGTTGTCGGCTGTATACTCAGCTGTTGTCGGCTGTATACTCAGCTGTTGTCGGCTGTGTACTCAGCTGTAGTCGGCTGTGTACTCAGCTGTACTCAGCTGGTCCGCCGTGCTCGGTCGGCTATAGTGGGCTGTAGTCGGCTTTGCTCGGCTGTAGTCGGCTTTGCTCGGCTGTAGTCGGCTGTAGTCGGCTGTGGTCGGCTGTAGTCGGCTGTGGTCGGCTGTAGCCGGCTGTAGTCGGCTGTGGTCGGCTGGTCGGCTGTAGTCGGCTGTAGCCGGCTGTACTCGGCTGTGGTCGGCTGTAGTTGGCTGTACTCAGCTGTACTCGGCTGTGCTCGGCTGTAGTCGGTGTAGTCGGTGTAGTCGGTGTAGTCGGCTGTAGTCGGCTGTAGTCGGCTGTGCTCGGCTGTGCTCGGTTGTGCTCGGCTGTAGTCGGCTGTGCTCGGCTGTAGTCGGCTGTGCTCGGCTGTAGTCGGCTGCTCGGCTGTAGTCGGCTGTAGTCGGCGGTAGTCGGCGGTAGTCGGTTGTAGTCGGTTGGTCGGCTGTAGTCGGCTGTAGTCGGCTGTAGTCGGCTGGTCGGCTGTAGTCGGCTGCACTCGACCGTGCGAAATTCCTAAGATTTCCTAAGCCCTTTCTCCTAGCACAATAATAAATATAATTCAAAATAAAATAATTATTTTCTATATTTTATTAATAATATGTTTAAATCAAATCAACATTATAAAATCGAACCGTAAAAATCAAATAATTTATAAATCATAGGAATCATAAACCATTAAAACCGTATATAAAATCAAATAAGAAAAACCAGCACCGTCTTACCCTCCCCCAATAAATTAATTAGAAAAATAATTATCTTTTAAATTTAATAAAAACATCCCAAGCACCAAACCGAAAACAACCACGAACCGCAGGAACCAAAACCGAACCGAACCGAAACCACACTGTCTTATTAAATATGTTTATAATATTTTTTCAATATAAGCATTACCAGCTCTCAACCACAAGTACCAAATTAGTAGGCAAACGGGCAATGTCCACCAAGCTCTGGACGTCGTAGTTGAGATACCAATCCCAGATCCGCGTCCGCGATTACGATCCGGCACTGCTCCCTGAGATCTAGACTTCGTACTTGAGATCAAGCAATGTCCTTTTGAAATCTAGAGTTCGCCCTTAAGATCCGGCAATATCCATTGTAATCTAAAGCTCGCGATTAATATCCAGCCGTACCCACTGCGTTCTACTGCTCGCGGTTAAGCTCTGTCAATGTCCATCAATATCTGTAGCTTGCAATTAAGGCCCGGCAATACCCATTGTAATTTATTAAAATTCGAAAAAGAAAAATAATAAATTAAAAACAAAACTAATCTAACAAAAAAGAAATTATAACAAAAATCTAAAAAACAATTATTTGTCCGATTAATACGATATTTTACCCAATGTATTCATCTAAAAATAGAATGAATAATTTAATAAATTATTCTAATATTTTTTGTTTTGTAAATTTAATTTTAAATCAAATAATTATTGAATTAATTATTAAATTTAATTTCTAGCAGAAGGTAAAAAGAATATATGCTAAGTGTCGGGATGTCTCAATAATTATTAGATATTATTTTGATTTGAACTTAATTATTCATCAAATTCGGATTGAGATTTAGTTAAATTAACCTGAAAATCAACAATTAGCTTAAGATATCTTAAGATCACCCTTATCCGGAAAAATATTAAAGAAAAACAATGAAACACATATCGATGAAATCGAGTTTGGGTTCCAAGTCTTGACCATTGCCTATGTTCTTTTCAAATGATTTTTCTTAGAGACCGGGGTCAAGAAAATCATGACACTTCACTCGTATTACTGTAATAGTTAGTGTTTTTCTACAAGTAAGCTTGTGGCTGATTGCATTTTCAGGAAATATATGTTGAGCATATAACGCGCGATGCCAGGGCTCAATGTATCCACCTGAGCAGCGTCTCAAGCTACTCAAGGAACATAGACCCTGCACTACACATCACAGCTTGGCACTACTGGTGAAGCCATAGGGAAGCTTTGCGCTATGTGTGTGTGTGTTGCATGACCAACATGACCCATTTTAGCATCCTTCGAATCCCTTTAAACTACCCTCACACGTGAGCGATCAGCAATTGTGGCGTTGGAAAGTAACTAAAGGTAGACTTGGTCTAAGGATCTCCACAATGCAATAGCAACTTCTCAACAAAATTATTGTCATAAAAAGATTCCGGTAGCAGGCGAAACGGCAACGTTTTGGCAGGCCGAAAGACCACGAACGCATCTGTGCAACCGTGGTATGTCCAGCAAATGATCTCCATGCTTCTTTACAACAGCGGCTAAAAGTTGCAGTGCCGTAGGCAAATTAAAGCAAAATTGTGCACGAACAAAAAGCTCGGCACCAAAACGAAGCCAAACAAGGTTTTATCGCCCGATGACCAATGGCACAGGGGCACGGGTTTCTCTCCCGATCACTTATCCTTGCGCATTGCTTCGGGCAACTACCTCCTGTTCAGCGCTTTCAGAGGCTGGTGGGAGCAGCCCCTTCCTCCGCTTTCTGGCTGGTAGGCGCCTCTTGCATCTCAAATTTGGACGTTGCTGGCGCTGCTTGCTGACGGTAAAGGAACGCAAAGACGACCATCAAAAAGACCAAGACGTGAAATACTGCGTTGGCGTTGAAGGCCTTCAGCAATTTCTGATGATCTTGGAACCGGGGGTTGCAAACTCTATCAAGGTAATATAATTAGGTGACACACAATGATCACAGTTTGCCCATTTTGCTTGTATTTCCAAAGAGAAGCTTTGTGTCCCTCAATCCAATTAGTCTAGCGCTCTGAAACCGGAACCTGATATTGAAGATATGTTAAGATTGTTAGTGCAGACTATTGGGGTCCTAATTTCCACAACCATCTGAAGTTGCCAAAGTTGCCCAAGAATTTGATGGCCCTTCCCATTCCCAACTTTGAAACCAATGGGTTTTCGGGTCTGGCCAAATTGGTTATATAGGTTATATAGCACTAGAAGCAGGTGGGCCTGAATACAAAAACCCGCAAGTAGCCCGATATTCTATACAGTAACGATAAAATCACATGATATCCAATCTGAATGTTACTCTACATACATGTATGATATTTTATGGCCTTTTATGGTATTATTAAGATTGTGATCATGTCCTTATATAATCTTATATACATCTGTGCAGGAATTCTAACGCAACGCACAGGTGTTGTAAACTTGGTACTTTTTCCCATGTGCCGCCCAGTGGCATCTGGGAGTGCTCCAGCGAGGAGAAGAAGGGACAAGGCTCCGAACATATACATAGTTGCGCTCAGAATTCCATACCTGGCCAGGGGATGTTGAAATGTGCTACCAATAGAATCTATAGAAATTTATGTTGGGCTCAAAATTCCATACCATTTGGAAAAACGACTTAATCACAGGAGATAACATCGGATCGCCCAAGTCAGGGTGCTACTGATGCTGGCATAATGCCAGCAAGTAATTGGCCAAAAAACACAGGGGATTTCTCAAGTCCATGGTGGAGTGAAAACTTGCCAACAGGTTTCGTCGAATTTCAAGGTGCTCGAACATGCACATTTTGCTATCCGTGGGAGTTGGGATAGAAGGAAACAAGAAAAACACATCTTTCATTTTCAGGCATTTGCCACCCATGGCAGCAAACCCCATTTTTAATCGATGAGTTGAGCGTATGATTCTATAATCGTTCACCGGTTTTTGATATCAACCCGTTTTAAGATTCGGGCATGTCCATAAATTTTGGCATGGAGCAACCCTACAGCCCCACCCAATTCGTGTGCAAAACTGTGACCGCTCCCAATTGTTTGCATTTAGCATTTATCCCCAGTTGTGTTTGTAGTTTACAGTTGCGTGTAGTACCATTTGTATGCATCTATGCTGTAACCAAAATCCCGATTTGTGGCTCCTGGTCTTCGGTTTTGACACTTGTACATCCCATGTATATATATATATGTATATATATATATAGATAGATTCAGAGGATACTTTGACTTCTTCGCTTAAACCAACATATCAGGTCTGCTGATCAAATCACAATTTTCCCATATGTATAATGAAACGTGGATCAGATAGAATTCAGATTCAGATAGAATATTATTGAATATTATACTACCATATGAAATTCTGATTATGAAATTATGGAATTTCCATATAATATATCATAATATATCATATTATATCCCAATATAAATATATAAACATTTTCCATATATATATACTATTTCCCATAATGAATATATATATATATGTATATATATATATATGACTTTGTCGGCCAAGGCACCTTTTCCATGCCAGATGCAGTTGTGTCCACTGCACATTGTTTCAACTGTTAGCTTGGCAGGTTCCAAAAAATCCTGCACAGCTTTTGGTGTACATTTTTGACACTCGAATGTTTTACATGAGTGCCTTTTGGTAAAAAAGGGAAAATAAGATCACACAACTCAGCGGTGGTAGGGGAGGTGGAGGTCACCTTTGAACTTGAGAGTTAGAAACGGCATTAATGGTGCAAAGCCTGAAACGTCAACTTCCTGTGAACAGGACACATGACTTTGTCGGCCAAGGCACCTTTTCCATGCCAGATGCAGTTGTGTCCACTGCACATTGTTTCAACTGTTAGCTTGGCAGGTTCCAAAAAATCCTGCACAGCTTTTGGTGTACATTTTTGACACTCGAATGTTTTACATGAGTGCCTTTTGGTAAAAAAGGGAAAATAAGATCACACAACTCACTTCCTGTATCCCACGATGTTAATCGTTGGCATTGGCAAGCAGAGAGGCGACCAATGCAGCAAAGGCCCGTGGATACGGCTGAGCCTTCAAAGTCATGAAGACGCCGTTGCTGTCGACTCCTGCCAGCCGAACATGTTGTTGGGAAGTGGCACTGCAAACTCCCTTGTATGATTTACAACGCTTTGAAAGAGAAGCCAAATTCCAGAAGTTTCCCATAATAGTGGTTGGTTTCCTCCAAGGTTCACCATACTGGCAATAGTCGAGGTGTACCAGTTGAGGATTATATTTGTGCAAAAACCGCTGAACTTCTGGCATGTACCAAGCATAACTTGACATAGGATTTTCCAGCGCATACGGTATACCCCGTTCTTCACACTTTGCAAGCAAACGGAGTGAGACACGAAGGAGAGAGTTTCCCATTCGAACCTTTGCAAGGTCTGTGCCAGTGAGCCACTGAAAACCATGTAAGTTGTCCATGTCACGGAGTGGCCCAGGTCCGAGGTCGTCCCACTTACGAGCAGTAGAAAAAGAAGTACAAGGCATACCCAACCAAAGGGAGTCAACCCTACCAGAATCCAACAAATGAAGAATACGATGTTCAACATGAATATCCAGGAGGTTGTGTGAAGGGTCAATGCAAATATCGATGGGAAAGCAATCTCTACCAGCTTTACAAATTGCAGAGGTGATCCTACCTGTACCAGCAAAAACTTCTAGTGAAAAACGTCTTGGAAGTCGCTTGAGTTTGAGAACGTTGATCCATCCCAACTTGGTCAAGGCATCTGGGCTGTCTGCGATCCCCGCATCACTGCTTCCATGTGCCCTTTCGACCAGCGACAAAACTGCAAGTTTGCTGGAGATAGCTTGTTCAACAACTGCTGGATCTTCCCGACCTTTGTGTATCTGCGAACACTCTGATCGGTGTGCCACCGGCCTCTTTGCTTCACTTGTGCATAGTCCCGATTTCCGCTGTTGATGTCTTCGGATGCTCCTCCGTGTCGGAGCTGATATGGGTGCAACCCTGGAATGCCCAGGGCGGCACCGGCTTTCTGAAACTTGGCCCGAAATTGAGCTGATGTAAACGGGTATAGCAGCTTTTCGCTTCTCTGCAGGGTCTTGGCATGAAGATGGATCAGCTCCCCCAGATATTCCATCTTGGGGGTGTTCAACGGGATAGAGTTGTCGTACACTCCCACTTTGTCCGGGTGTCCCATCTCCGCGTCCCTGATGATCAGGTGATAAAAACGGTATGGCGATCCTCCACCGACCACTGGCGGCACCACGTCCTTTCCCCTGAGCTCGATGCTTTCTCCAGGACGAAGGTAGCAATCGTGATCGATGAGCAACTTCAATGCCATCAACTTGTCCCCCTGAGCTGCCAAAACCATTGCCATACCCTGAGCCAGCACTGTTGGTATGGGAAGGCGACTTTGGGGAGGCTTTTCCTTTCTCCATCCTTTGAGTGCTCGACGGCTTCGCTGCAGCTTTCCCTTGAGATGGATGTTGTAGTACTCCACCGAAGCCACAATCTTTTCGCCTTCGTTGCAACTCTTGCCTTCCACGAACAACACATCTAGCAGATCTGCCAGTAGAAGATCGCAGTCGTTCCCTGGGGGCCATCTTGCACCGCAAATTCGGCAGAAATTCTCGAACGTCTGATAATACTTCTGGTATTGGGACTGAACTTCCGAGCTGACTGATCGCAGTTCCAAGATGGTCATACCTAGGGATTGCGCTCTCTTGCCAACATCTGCTTCCTGTTCCGGTGGCAACCTCTGAATGCTTCGACGAGGAGATGGACGATTTGACACTATCCCTCTCGGGTTGCTCACCACCCGACAGCTGGGCTTCTTCATCGCTATCGGCCCTTTTGCTGGGGCAACTAACTGTCTCCTTGTAGTTGCCTGCTTGACCTGATTCTTCACCACTGGCAACACTCGGCTTTGGGAACGAGCTTTGGGCAGGACAGCTGCTCCGGAGAGCACCCGCCTCGAGGCAACCTCGTGACGGGCTATCCGCCACGTTAAGTTCCGATGGGGCCCATCGCATTCTGACGGAAAAACTACCTGCCAACTGTAGTGCAGCCAACTGTTGTGTGATGCGCAACATGCTAAAGTTATGAGCCCTACCCTTGTTTGCACAAAACGCCAGCGATAAATTATCAACCAGAATCAAATGCCTCTTTTGCCTATTATGTGAAGATCTGCACAATCTGCGGAGAGCCAAAACCAGACTGCGCCCCTCTTTCAAGGTGATATGCTCATCTTGACGACCCCATTTTCCCATGAGACAAGTTTTCCAGGACTTTGGATCCATGAACTGCTTTGGAATCTCAGGAAAGTCGTCGTTTTGGACATACTGCTCCAATAACCTTTCATCCTCGTTAACACCCAAAACTGTTCCCATATCAGCCACCACATCTGATCCCATCGCGCGTCTCCTTGGGTTCCACTCGCAAGGATCCAAGCGCTTGAAGCGCCAACGCTCGTGCCACCTGGCCATGTCACGAATGCGAGAGATATTGTCTTCCCTCTCACACAGTCCAAAACCCTGTGGTGATGCGTCACTGCAAATCACTGTAGAACTCCAAGGACGCCGAAGGGCAGCAAATAACATGGGAACCAAACCAACAAATACCCTGCACTCCAGTCGCTCCCGGTGATTGAGAAGCCGTAGTCGATCTAGATCATCAATATTACGTTGCACAAAATCATATAAAGATCGAAAAATTGCCATACCAGCCCTGTTAAGTACACATATAAACATAGCATGCCCCAACAACTTCTGCACTGTTCTGCCTGACACCGGTCGCGATTCGATGTGCTCGAATGCAGCCATAATGCGCCAGGCTCGCAGCGCAGTGGGCCGGACTTCACCTGCGGCGACATTGAGAGTGCCACCCAAGGTGTTGAAAAATAAGTTGGCTTCTTCTTCCTCATGTAGTTCGAAACCTAGTTGACGAAGCTCACTGCATACCTTCTCACAACCCTTGTTGCACTGATCCTTGTCTGTACTCAGAACATGTATATTGTCGCAATAAGGGAGGGAAAGAATTGAGTCATCGTTCAACTTGGGAATAGGGTGGCCTTCTAAAATCAAGGAACCTCGATCGATATCCAGTGCCCTCAAAACAGCTGACTCGTGAATATGCTGAACCAGATAAAACGACCAAGAAAATCCCATTGGTAATACAACTATGGCTGGGCAAAATCTTGATTGCATACTGTCAAAGTGCCGCTGCCCACGAGTGACCCACATGGCCTCTTCCTTAGTCAGGTCACTACGCAGGACAAAGAATTGCTCAAGGCCAGCCGGCAGGCTCACCGCGTAGAAACAATCGCGGATGTCTGCTCCCGCCACATGCAACTGCTAATTCTCATCAATCCCCAGATCACATAATGAAGAAAGGGACCCCAACTGTGTGTGCGGAGATGGCCGAAACATCATGTTGGTTTGCCTACAATCGAGAACCAGTCGTTGACGAGGAACAGAAACACCATTGATAAGTTTTGACTTCTTAGCCACGGTAAAAGCACCAACTCTGCCCCTACAGCCATCAGAAATACCCAGGATACCCCTATCAGAAAGTTCCCGAAGAAATTGAAGGTATTTAGGCCTGCTCTTCAAAGAGGGATCATCATATGGTTGCAGCTTCCTAGCATCGCTGGAAATAGCAGTGCACACATTGGCATCCTGAAGCATTGTGTTCTCAAAGTCCTCTACCACACGCTTTGTTGAATGATCAAGGGCGCCACACAGTTCCACACCAGATGCAACCCCATCAGGGAGCGACAACTGCTGCAAAGCCATGGGCACCACTTCACCAACGCCGATCTCCGGCTCGGAGTAACTGGATACGGCCGCCCGAAGCGCCTGCAAGGCTTCTGGGCCACTTGCACCGGCGGGTCTTGCCCCTAATGACTTGATGTTGTCCATGATATCCTGGATAGCTAACCTCTGATTCAGTGGCAAGAAACCCAACGAGGGAACACATGGACTGTCACCAGAAAAGGACTCGCCAAAAAATAATGAATTCAAGGCATGGATTGTTTTGTTGGTCATGGTGCCAATGGCACGTCGGCGTGCCAACCTCTGACTGACAGCTCTGCACACTCTTCCCCGTGGAATGCCCTCTTGCTGTATCAAGGGTAAAGGAAAGATGTCTCGATTCCTATCATCACCACGAGGCTCGTGAAAAACAGAGTTGCTGACACCAACCATCTGCAGCAGGGAGACTGGATCCAAGATGCGACTGCTGCACCGCACCCCAGCCAGAAAACTGTTACGAAGACTGGGCCCCCCCACCTTTGGGAGGACCCTTTGGATTTCCCTTTGCCCCACCCTTCGCAGCAGACTTCGCCTCGGCCAACTTGCGCTTCTCCTTGAGGATGGCACTCTGAGCTTGCATCTTGCGCGATACAAAGTCCGTCAACATTGGCACCACGACTCCTCCACCAGCTTTGTATGTTTGCCCCATGAAATGCTCCGCCCCTAAATATGACGGAGCTCCTGGCGAAGCACTATGCGCTTCCGCAATCAACTGGCGGCGTCTCACCACCAGTTCCATCGAGGCCAGGTTTGCCACATTGAGGCCATCATAGCATATGGCGAGGTCAATGATCCGCGACAAGACCTCATCTTCATAGGCGGACCTGTCGCCGTCTGCCAAACGAGCACCACCAAGCCACATATGGTGCTGAGCCGTTGCTGACTCAGCAATGGAGGCCACTGCTTTGCAGTATTCCAGCGCTGTCCGCGGCTGAAGCGGGAAGTCTTCGAACTCCACCATCACCATTTCTTGAATCGACTCCCGGAAGTTCCTCAGCCTTTCGCCCCCCATGCCATACTTGACAGCAAGGGTCCTCACATCTTCCCCAGCTATCCGGTCATCGCCTTCAAGGCACTCGGTGAGGCGTGCCAAGCGAACCCGCTCATCGCAAAAAGCGGGAATGTCAGCTTCTGAAACACGATGGATGAGAGCAGGACGGGTGACATTATCCTTGTTGGTGATATCCATGAGCCCCCAGTCACCACTGTTGGCATGCCCCATCGGAGGTTGGACACGCTCTCCAACTTTGTGACCTTCTATCATCTCAGCCAGTACCCAAACCTGCCCCAGTTGAGCCCCCACGGCTGCCCCACCTGCTGCAGCTGGAGGACCTGCAGCAACATTGAGACCACGTCGAGCTCGTTCCAAGCCAGCTTCTGTCTGACCTTGGGCAAGCAGATTGGCATACGCTTGGGCTGACATGGGTTGGAAGGCATACACATGGGCCGCATTGACCCCGACAGGCACCGCACCACCAGGTCCGGCCAGATGAAAACCAGTATAGTCTGGGTTGGTGGGGTGCAAAGTCTCACAGTAGCAATCCATGTCTGGAGTACCAATTATGTAGTCGTTATTCTCGATGTGCTCTATCACCAAACGTGTATGTACGCATGGAGGATGTTCACCGTAGTCGACAAAAACGATGGTTCCAGTGTTAAGAGCCATGTCGTGTCACTCAACTCACCAATTGTAATCCCTTGGCAGCACCAAAGACCCCCTTACTCTTACCAGCTCCCTTCACGTCCACAGATAGAGTTCGATCAGCTCCTGTGGCTCCGTCCTTGAAGCTGACCCGAAGAGCGAGAGCAGTCTGAGAAAAGGCAATGCAAAGCCCGATCACCAAGAGGAATAACAGGAGATTGTTTGACGTAGTCCACGATGAATTGCCAAGATCCCCAACACACTTGCAATTACAGTTACACACTTGGGGCTCAGGTTTGGGTGCTGACCACACGAAGTCCCGACCAATCCAGCCACCGCAGAACGCAACAGCAACCAAAGCAAGTTGTTGCTCCATGCCCTATTCACCTTTGAACTTGAGAGTTAGAAACGGCATTAATGGTGCAAAGCCTGAAACGTCAACTTCCTGTGAACAGGACACATGTATATATATATATATGTATTATATATATATGTATTATATATATATGTATTATATATATATATTATACAAATATATATATATAATACATATATATACATATACATATATATATTATACATACATATCATGCATTCTATATAATTATATATATGGGGGGTTCCGTAAATGGGATCCCCAAAAATGTTTGGTTTACAATGGAAAACCCTATGAAAAGGATGATTTGGGGGTACCCCCATTTCAGGAAAACCTCCATATATTATCTGGTTGGTGCTTTCAACCCCTCTGAAAAATGTGAATTCGTCAGTTGGGATGATGAAATTCTCAACTGAATGGAAAGTCATAAAATTCATGTTCCAAAGCACCAACCAGTTATAGTATTCTGTAGATTCTGTAGTGATATGATTACTGATATCATTGTTGGTTACTGATCCAAACCACCAACCATGGTATCAGTAATCATATCAGTAATCATATCAGTTACTGATCCAACCATTGTTGGTTAATGATACCAGTTATCTTTTTTTTTGCTTCACCATTTCCACCGCGCTACACCACGGCCGGAGAGAAGCTGTTGCGAAGACCATCCACCAGAAACAGCACCAGAGCAAAGCCGGAGGCTGCCACGAACCACGTGCCAACCTTGGAGAATCCATGGGCAGACGTGGATTTAACATGATTTAGCTATCAAAAATTTGGGGATCCAACTATCAGAAATGGAATATTAAATCCATTTTGTTGGATTTAAGATTATATATATATGGTTTAACATGGGATCTAACAAAATGATGGGTATTTGATACTTCGATCATGTTAGATCATGTTAGATCAGGTTAGATCATGTTAAATCTATAAAACATGGGGGGGGTCTAAAAATATCTAACCCTCAAAAATGGATTGAAATGGATGCTTAAATCCATTTTGTTGGCTTAACTATCAAACATGGGGATCTAACAATCTAACTATCAGAAATGGATGGTTAAATCCACTTTAAATTGGATATATAAGTGGGATTTAACTATCTTAAAATGAAGGGTTGACGGTCAAAAACGGGAGTTTAACCATAGGGTAGCGTATCTTGGAGACCATGCAAATAATTGGATGTTCCGTGGGTCTATAAAGAATATTCGTATTCATTTGGAAGTTTCCATAAATGGTGGTACCCCAAACTGGATGCTTGATGATGGAAACAACACCATTCAAACCGGATGATTTTAGGATATTTTAGGGCTACACCGATTTTAGGAAACCTCCATTTATATGCATGTAATGCAAACAGTTCAAGTACTAAACTGTCCTTCCGGGGCTTGAAGGTTCAGCCAAATGATTACCACTCAATTTCCAACCCTGGGGAAATTGGGACATTGCCTTTCGTTGATGGATCAGCACTTTCAACGGGTATGAATTGACTGGATAAACCATTCATGCTGCTGGTATCAACCATAACTACCATGACTGAGCCTACGGGTGGAAAACCGAACGTTCGGTCGTCGCTATTTTTAATTGTCCAACATCTTGGGGTGGGATGGGGTATTAACGTCCTTTGTAGTAAGAACTTTCAACTACGTTATTGACTTCTCTAACATCTTGCGTGGGGTGGGGTGGGGTATTAACGTCCTTTGTAGTAAGAACTTTCAACTACGTGATTGACTTCTCTAACATCTTGCGTGGGGTGGGGTGGGGTATTAACGTCCTTTGTAGTAAGAACTTTCAACTACGTTACTTCTCTGACAACTTCCAAGTACGTTAGCATCCCTTGTAAGACATCTTCCAACTACGGTGTTATCTTCTCTATCAACTTCCAACTACGTTAGCATCCCTTGTAAGACATCTTCCAACTACATTGTTATCTTTTCTATCAACTTCCAAGAAGGTTGGCATCCCTTGAAAGACATCTTCCAAGTACGTTGCTATCTTCTCTATCAACTTCCAAATACGTTTCTAATGTCTCTGACTGGCAAAACCTTGGCACACATGTGACCAAACATTGCCGCAGAAAAAAAAAACACGCTTTCATGTGCCAAAACCATGGCCCCACACTCTTTTTTGAAATTACCCACCAAAAATTGAGCACTTTTCTGGGGATGAAATGACCATATTTGATGGCCAGTGCACAGAAAAACAATAAAACCCATGGAGTCGAGACGAAACTTGGCAAAAAAACATGAAATTCATTGGAAAATGCCGAGCGACACAGGATCCACAAACATCAAAAGGGCAACGCCGCCACTTTCAATTACCCACCCGGCGGGATGAATGACTATAGTATGGAACATCCATCACACGCAGCAAACTGGAGATGGAACCTGAAACTTGGCTTCCCAGCTCAATGTTTTGGGATATGGTCCCTGTTGTGGTTCCAAATCTACTGTGTTTGTCGCTGCCGCATCGATCTTCGTGTCTTTTGTGAATGGGCTGGGGATTCATTCATGGGGCCTATAATATGTTTTTCTTACCGGGATGTAATGTAACATTCAAGTATGTTACAGTATGTTGTATATCCACACATTTAATGACCACTACAGTCTCAGCGGCCATTGATGTGGCCTTAAAACAAAATCACTGGCTTAATCCCGGAGGCAAGCAACAACCAAACCTGAGACTTCCAGTCGGGAAAAGAAGAGCGCCACTTCCACGATCTCAGAAAAGCAAGGAATTCTTCTTGGGGGTCCCACATTCTCGGGACAAGATTGGGTCAGGAACCAAATCAATTCTATACCCCAATGCTCCATGTATGGTATATTTGCTAACATTTAGCCCCTAAGTGACCCAAATGCCGGTAAATATTTTATACATGGAGCACATGGGAGATATCTCATCACTTTCTTTGCAAAGTTATTTCGAAATTTGAAACAAACCGATTTAGATCGGGATGGGCCACCTGTTGAAATCGAAGCATCCAAAGGTGGCCATTTGAAGTCCCGTGTGTATCCTGGGTTGAGACTTGAGGATACCCAATTCTGGCAAGTCAAGTGATCGACCGTTTGGGAACCAATATATATATGTATATATATATATAAAGAGAGAGAGATAGATACATTACATTACATTACATTACATTGCAGTACATTGCAGTACATTGCAGTACATTACACTAGACTACACTAGACTACACTACACTACTACACTACATTGCATTACATTACATTACATGACATTACATTACGCTACATTAAGTTACATTACATTACATATATATATAAATCATACATTACATACATTACATTACATTACATTACATTACACTACATTACATTGCATTACATTACATACATACATTACATTAATTACATTACATTACATTACATTGCATTGCATTAAATTACATTACGTTACATTACATTACATTACATTACACTACACTACATTACATTACATTACATGCATACATTACATTACATTATATTGCATTACATTACATTACATACATACATTACATCCATTACATACATACATACATACATACATACATACATACATACATACATTACATACATACATTACATACATACATTACATACATGCATGCATACATACATACATACACACATACATACATACATTACATCACCTTACATTGCATTACATTACATTACATTTCACTACACTACATTACACTACACTACACTACACTACATTACATTACATACACTACATAACATTACATTGTTTTACACTACATTACCTTACATTACATTACCTTAAGTTACATTACATTACATACATACACTACATTACATAGTATAACATTACATTGCTTTACATACACACACATACATACATACATACATACATAATTACATTCATACATACATACGTACGTACGTACATACATACATTACATACATACATACATACATACATACATTACATCCATTACATACATACATACATACATACATACATACATACATACATACATACATTACATACATACATACATACAAACATACATACATACATACATACATACATACATTACATACATGCATACATACATACATACATACATACATACATACATTACATACATTACATACAATACATACAATACATACATTACATACATTACATACATTACATACATTACATACATTACATGCATTACATGCATTACATGCATTACATGCATTACATGCATTACATACATTACATACATTACATGCATTACATGCATTACATGCATTACATCCATTACATCCATTACATCCATTACATCCATTACATCCATTACATCCATTACATCCATTACATCCACTACATACATAAATACATACATACATACATTACGTTACGTTACGTTACGTTACATTACATTACATTACATTACAGTACATACATTACATCCATTACATACATACATACATTACATTACCTTACCTTACATTATGTTACATTACATTACATTCCTCCATACATTCCATTCCATTCCAGTCCAGTCCATTCCATTCCGTTCCATTCCATTCCATTCATACATACTTACATTACATTACACTACAGTACATTGCATTACACTACATTCAATTACATTAGATTACATTACATTACATACATACATACTTACATTCCATTACATTACATTGCATTACATTACATTAAATCACATTACATTAGATTACATTACATTACATTAGATTACATTACATTCATTACATACATTGCATACATTACATACATTGCATACATTACATACATTACATACATTACATACATTAAATACATTACATAAATTACATGCATACATGCATTACATACATACATGCATACATACATACATACTTACATTACATTAAATTCCGTTACGTTACATTACATTACATGACATTACATTACGTCCATTACATACTTACATTACATTACATTGCATTACATTACATTGCATTACATTGCATTAGATCACATTACATTAGATTACATTACATTACACTACACTACATTACATTACAATACATTACATACATACATTACATTACATTACATTACACTACACTACATAACATTGCATTACATTACATTACGTTACATTACGTTACGTTACATTACATTACATACATTACATTACATCAGCTACGTTACATTACATTACATTACATACATTACACTACATTGCATTCCATTCCAATCCTTTCCATTCCATTACATTCCAGACATACAAACATACATACATAATTAATATACATAAATTAATTAAGTGCATATATGTATATATACACATGTTCCATACAACTCACCTAACAAGTTTCCTTAACCAACCCGGAGCCAGGTTGCCGTAACGATGACAGCCAGGAGGATGACACTCACCTCATGACATCGTGGATGGATCGCCACCGGGTCAAGTGATGGTGGAAATACTGTCGAAACGTTGTGGCGCATACTTCCTGGATATGATTGCAGAACCTATCATTCACCCAGAATGAAGAGAATAGAGTTTGAAACATCTCATAATCCCAAAAGGCTGCGTGTAGCCCCAAAAATTTGCGACCATCCGGTAATCAAACGTGGAAATTCCATCATGACATTGAGCGATTGGCAAAAGCTGCCACTATATCGTTTTACAGTATATCCTGCTTGCATCATCTGGTTCCCCTTGCAAAATGGATGCAGGAATACTTCTTACACCTCCACTTCGACTGCCTCGCGCTTTCTTTTGCAGCGCTGGAACTGTATGGTATGGTATGATACCTGCGAATGCAACTGCATATCACAGTTGCACCGTCCTTTCTCAAGCTCAGAAAGAAGCTTTGAATTCAGTATGTTGGAAGAAGTCCGGATGAGCTCTCACAGCATGCTCCAGGCCTTTCACTGGCCGGCGTCTGCGTAGCTAAGTCAAACCATCGACATGGTCCAATGATTTGGCGTTCCTCATCTAGCATAAAGATCGTCAAACCGCAGCTCTCTGGCCGGTGGCAGCTGAATCAAAGAAAGTTGGAAAGGAGACCTGTTGTCATCGTCACTGCTTGCATGAAAGCACGAACATACAAAACACTCATCTGGAGGGCTTGAGCGATGGCGAGACAAAATGAGTATCCAAATCCATTACCACAGAACAATACGTGATTGGCACAAAACCGTTTGCAATCATCAGAAATAAAGAAATTGGCCAGGATCAAGAGTGTCAGCATACTTTTGCACATCTTCCGTTGTGTGAGCTGGGCGTGACATATACCGTATACTTTATACCCCACAACTGAGAGCCTAGATGATCTAGATGCTTCTAGAACAGGTATCCACAATCATGTCATGAACGCCACCCCTTGACATCCCACGATGCTTTCACACATGAACTGATTCCCATGTTATCGTTTTTGGGAGTTCATATATCGTTTTACAGGTCAAGATGCATGCTTTTACATGAAAGATCGCTCAAATACATACCTGCTACACGGAGAGTTTAGCCTCTTTCTCGACATGATTCTCACAGCGATAAACCTCCTTTTTGGGATCTTCCAGCTTGCCGTCTACCCAAGGGTCCAGCCAAAGTCTTCAGCAATTCCAAGGTGAAACTTGGATATGGCTGCATCCCGAATGGAAAAACTATATCATAGTTATTGCAATGCATGTCAAATGTTAGTAAAACAATTATAAATACACCACCCATAGCAATTGATGCTTGGAATCCCACACACATAAAATTTAGGATTTGGTTTATGACATTGCTTTGCTGCTTGACCAACATTAGTGTTTTTCTATCTTATATTCTGTAGCCACATGGATACCATCACCAAGACGCCACAATGATCCATCCGAAGTCAAATCGAGCCCCTCTGGCCGCCATACCTCAGGGGAAAAAATATCACACGGTTATTGTTGTTACATTAATGTATTATCATATCCTGTATGTAATATATGCAATAAAGTATTACAGTAGTTTATATACTGTATGAACTATTTTTCTCTGCGTGTTTAAATCTATTTGCAGACAACTATCTAGGTGCATTCCTTTTCGGCATATACATATATACCTTGTACGGGAGTATAGAAATACACACAAACATAATGTTTGTATATGGTGGAAAAACTTCATATATATATGTATATATATATATATATACATATATATATAGTTATATACATACATATCAAAATTGATCTCGGGAATATCATCTTTCAGAGCCTGTCAACGTGTCGGAAAGTCCAAGGGTTCCTGATACCACCTCTCTAAACATCTTCTCAAACGAGGGTCAAGTTCTATAAATAACTATATCTAAACACCGAGCATGTGTGGCATGTGTGGCACTACATACATGTCTATTTACCGACCCTCCGGTATTCAAACATTACATTGCACTTGAACATCCGCTAGGAATGGAGGTTATAGCTGGGGAAACAAAAACTTTCAATGGAGGATTTTCCAGCCATGTTTGATGACATGGCAAATATTTACAGTACTTGATGTGTAACTTTGTACCTCGAAAAACAAGGGAAATGGCTCGTCAACCGCCCCCGTGTTGCGCTCGCTGAGAGACTGGCCAACGCAGCCGGTGAGAAAGCTGCTGGAATCAGACCCAGGAGCCAGGCGTACATCCATCCACTGTTCTCCTTGAAGGCCATGAAGACCAGCCATCTTCAACCATCATCATATATATATATATATATGTGATATGTACATAAATATATAATATTACAATATATTACAATCATCCTGAAGTAAAAAAGATATGGATGAATATGGGGCTTTCATGGATGTTCGATCCACTCGAGGATGACTATCGATGATGATAGATGGAAATCCACGCATGGATGTATGCATCACCATAAAAAAATGGATTCATGACCATCCCCTAATATATATATATATATATGTATATATTCACATATGGGTGTACAACATACAGCTCAACTTTTTTGATGGCACATATGAAATCAGGTAGATATACAATGCACATTTACTTGTATATGTAACATACGTATATATATATATATACAGAAGTTTCTGGGAATGCAGTGTTTTTGCTACATCATATTCGATAATTTATGTTCATATACCTGTGATGGTAGTGCTAGAGATCCACACAGATTGTCAGACTTCCTCAGGGGCTGCCAGAGGTTGCCAAAGAATGTCCAGAGAGTCATGAAGATCCCCAAGGAAAAGGAAGGAGGAAAAACAAACATAGTGTGTGTATGTCTTAGGGTAGAGGTGGCCAAGGAAAGGGAGCCATTTTGTTTTTAATGAGCTTCCCCCCTCTCCTAGCCCTCCTATATATAGCCCTCCTATATACATTGATGGACTTGCATTTTCCTTGTAGTAGTACTGCTGTATGCATCTATGATATGGATGCTACATAAGTAGCGCATAGCAATACGTACACACGTTTTTCCCATGTACTTTGCATATGTAATGGAATTCTTCCAGGATTGACTGCAATAAAGACTCTTTGGTTGCAACTGACTTTGCTCGTAAGAGTTGGCACATGGTAAGGGCTGCTACAACTTACCCTTTCTCCAAAAATATGTTTTTCCTGCATATTTCACAGTAATTTGCTATGCCACTGCATATCTAATCCAGGTACCCTGTTACCATAATTGCTTGGCTGTGCTTTTATGATCTTTTATGACAGGATGAGTAACACCTAAAACAAGATGAAGCCCACGAACCCGAATGCTCACACGTATGTTAATGGCACAGATGTCAAAACACATGGATATGCAGTGACGCACAACACTTTTCTGCAATAGTTTATTTGAACAGTCTTGTTCATATTTCCCCTGTTGCCAGTCTGCCGTGTGGAGTGGAAAGTGTAGAGTGTAGAGTGTGGAGTGAGGAGTGTAAAGTGCAAAGTGCGGAGTGTGAAGTGTAAAGTGAGGAGTGTGGAGTGTGGAGTGCAAAGTGTGGAGTGTGAAGTGTAAAGTGAGGAGTGTGGAGTGAGGAGTTTGTAAATTGTAGAGTGTGGAGTGTAGAGTGTAAAGTGTAGAGTGTAAAGTGTAGAGTGTGGAGTGTGGAGTGTAAAGTGTAGAGTGTCGAGTGAGGAGTGTAAAGCGTAAAGTGTGGAGTGTGGAGTGTAAAGTTTACAGTGTGGAGTTTGGAGTCTAAAGTGTGGAGTGGGGAGTGTGGAGTGTGGAGTGGAAAGTGTAGAGTGTGAAGTGTGGAGTGTAAGTGTAGAGTGTGGAGTGTGGAGTGAGGACTGTTAAGTGTGGAGTGAGGAGTGTAAAGTGTAGAGTGTGGAGCGCGGGGAAAGTGTAGAATGTGAAGTGTGGAGTGTGGAGTGTAAAGTGAGGAGTGTGGAGTGTGTAAAGTGTAGAGTGTGGAGTGTAAAGTGTGGAGTGTAAAGCGTGGAGTGTGGAGTGCGGAGTGTGGAGTGGAAAGTGTGGAGTGTAAAGTGAGGAAGGTGGAGTGTAGAGTGTGGAGTGAGGAGTGTAAAGTGTAAAGTGTGGAGTGTGGAGTGTAAAGTGAGGAGTGTGGCGTGTAGTGTGGAGTAAGGAATGTAAAGTGTGGAGTGTAAAGTGTAA
Source organism: Cladocopium goreaui (assembly GCA_947184155.2). Lineage (NCBI taxonomy): Eukaryota > Dinophyceae > Suessiales > Symbiodiniaceae > Cladocopium > Cladocopium goreaui. Next base: position 88,349 of record CAMXCT020002237.1, on the reverse strand, counting down.
AGTGAGGAGTGTGGAGTGGAAAGTGTAGAGTGTGGAGTGCAAAGTGAGGAGTGTGGAGTCTAGAGTGTGGAGTGAGGAGTGTGGAGTGTAAAGTGTGGAGTGTAAAGCGTGGAGTGTAAAGCGTAAAGTGTGGAGTGTGGAGTGTGGAGTGTAAAGTGTAGAGTGTGGAGTGGAAAGTGTAGAGTGTGGAGTGTAGAGTGTGGAGTGTAAAGTGTAAAGTGTGGAGTGTAAAGTGTGGAGTGTGGAGTGGAAAGTGTGGAGTGTGAAGTGTGGAGTGTAAAGTGAGGAGTGTGGAGTGTAAAGTGTGGAGTGTGGAGTGTAAAGTGTAAAGTGTAAAGTGTGGAGTGTGGAGTGTAAAGTGTGGAGTGTGGAGTGGAAAGTGTAGAGTGTGGAGTGTGGAGTGTGGAGTGTAAAGTGAGGAGTGTGGAGTGTAGAGTGTGGAGTGTAAAATGTAAAGTGTGGAGTGTAGAGTGCAAAGTGTGGAGTGTGGAGTGTAGAGTGTGCACTGTAGAGAGTAAAGTGTAGAGTGCGGAGTGTAGAGTGTAAAGTGTAGAGTGTGGAGTGAGGAGTGCAAAGTGTGGAGTTTGGAGTCTAAAGTGTGCAGTGGGGAGTGTGGAGTGTGGAGTGGAAAGTGTAGAGTGTGAAGTGTGGAGTGTAAAGTGAGGACTGTGGATTGTAAAGTGTGGAGTGTGGAGTGATGAGTGTAGAGTGTAAAGTGTGGAGTGTGGAGTGTAAAGTGTGGAGTGTGGAGTGTGGAGTGGAAAGTGTAGAGTGTGGAGTGTGGAGTGTAAAGTGAGGAGTGTGGAGTATAGAGTGTGGAGTGAGGAGTGAGGAGTGTGGAGTGTGTAAAGTGTAGAGTGTGGAGTGTGGAGGGTAAGTGTATAGTTCAGAGTGTAAAGTGTAGAGTGTGGAGTGTAGAGAGTAAAGTGTAGAGTGTGGAGTGTAAAGTGTAGAGTGAGGAATGTGGAGTGTAAAGTGTGGAGCGTGGAGTGTGGAGTGTAAAGTCTCAAGAGAGGAGTGAGGAGTGTAAAGTGCAAAGTGTAAAGTGTGGAGTGTAAAGTGTAGAGCGTGGAGTGTGGAGTCTAAAGTGTAAATTGTGGAATTGTGGAGTGTGGAGTGTAGAGTGTGGAGTGCGAAGCTTCCCCCATAGACACGGCGACGCCACAGGAAAACCAGAGACTCGAGACGAGACACGTGGGTGCAGAAAAACGAGCGTTTCGTGCGAGACTTCCTCCAATTTTGACATTTTCGACACGTTATCAAACAGGTTGGAATGTCACAAAGTGCCACGCCTGCCACGCAAAACGGCATGACAACCTGCTTGGAAACCTTCGAAAAGGAGAGGTTTTGCAGCTTCCCCCATAGACACGGCGAGGCCACAGGAAAACCAGAGACTCGAGACGAGACAGGTGGGAGCACCAAAACGACCATTTCGTGCGAGACTTCCTCCAATTTTGACATTTTCGACACGTTATCAAACAGCTTGGAATGTCACAAAGTGCCACGCCTGCCACGCAAAAGGACATGACAACCTGCTTGGACACATTCGAATAGGAGAGGTTTTCCAGCTTCCCCTATAGACATTGCGACGCCACAGGAAAACTAGAGACTCGAGACGAGACGCACCAAAACGAGCATTTCGTACGAGACTTCCGGCAATTTTCACAGTTGGCAACATGACAAAAGGACAAGTTTTGCAGCTTCCCCCATAGACACGGCGAGGCCACAGGAAAACCAGAGACTCGAGACGAGACAGGTGGGAGCACCAAAACGACCATTTCGTGCGAGACTTCCTCCAATTTTCATACTTTGCAGCTCCAAAATCGACGTTTTCCTACGAGTTTTCCTTAGAACCTGAAAATTTGTAACCTCAAAATCGATGTTTCGTGCGAGGCATCCGTCAATTTTCAACACATGTGAGAAAATGCCACGCCTGCCACGGAATTTGCACCTTGTCACCACTTGACGCAGCCCTGCCAATGGGATTTACAAAAAACACGCAAAAGGACACGTCTAAAGTGCTGCGCCTGCCACGAAAAATGACGATGGACACGCCCAAAGTGCTGTGCCTGCCACGAAAACTGCAACACATCTTCTGAAAACGTCGCAAAAGTATTGCGCCTGCCACGCGAAACGACTTTCGACACGTTGCAGAACACGTCTGAATGTCACGAAGTGCCACGCCTGCCACGCGAAACGAAGCAACCAGACGTCTGAAACCTCCAAAAAATACCACCTCTGCAGAACTTCCCATAGGCACGGCCATACGGAGTTCGTACGGACGGTTGCGGACGGTTGCGGACGGTTGCGCTCGCGAACGCAACGTCGAGCGAACACACCCTCAACCCCCAGACCCCCAGAGTGAAACGGGAACCCTTGCTACGCATTCGGGAAAAAGGTAAGACTGTTTATAAAACTTGACAGAAAACAGCTATGATACAACACATTGGACTAGGAAGTAGCAGCTCCCAGAATGCATTCATATGGAAAGGGGTCCCTTCTCCATCCTTTTGATGAATACTCACTCTTGTTCTTAATTCTTTGATCTATAAACTGTATGAAAAGTTTCAGGGGTTGTTTGTGCTTTAGTGGGTGAATGGTTTCAACCAGTATGCAAGCGCATTGTCACAAGTGTGCAGTATCAGTATATATACAGTAGAAATGGCAGCTTCGAACATGCACTGATATCTTGAGGTTATTTTGTGATAAAAGCAATATTTTTTTGTAGATACCATAGCCATTTGCTGTGTCAACACATCCAAGCTGCATGTGCACTTAGATTGCAACTATTTTATGTATACATTTTTCTTATATAGTACATACAGTTATGGAATGGGTGGCATATAAGTCACCTATGCCCTTACAGACACAAGTTTTCTACATTTTTCCTGCATATGCAATGGTATTCTTCCAGGTTTCAATGCAGTAAAAGATCTTTGCTTAAAATATCGATTGATCACAAGAGTTGGCAAATTCCAGGGGCACTTCCATTTCCCCCTTGCTTCAGAAAAGGCGTTTTTACCTGCATATTCCATGGTAATTTGCTGATCACTGCAAATATAGCGGCAGACATTTTATTACCATAAATGTACTCATGGCTGTGGGCAAAACTTAAACTATGTCAGTATAAGTTCATCATGGTAACCAGAAGGGCACAAGACCAAGTAAAGGAAACACTTAAGCAACCTTATCAAACAATTGTATCTATAGAATGGCTGCCTTGCTTGTGCATTGATGCAGCAAGTTACCATGAAGTATGCCAAAAAAATGCGACTACTTGAGGAGGGAGAGTAGATTGGAATTTGCACTTTCATTTGCTAAAAAGGTTCCACTGGAACTATGATGTCAACCAAAAGGCGACCTGGCAATCCAATATCAAAAACCACCAATGCAAATACAAAGTGCTATGTATATGTATGTATATACTGTCTTTGCAATAGTTGTATACCCAGGTAGTACCTATACTTTAATGTATACATGAAGTACCAACTGACACAATGAATCTCTATGTTTCAAGATGTTGTTGGGCAAAGAACATTGCCATTCATGCACTAAGACCACCTATCAAAAAAACAATAAAGCTACGGTGACGTGTAAAACAAGGGGGAAACAAAAAAAACAAAAAACCAAGCAAAGTAAACCCAAAGGCAAAACGCACACAAATTTCCACTATGAGTCAACACCATTCGTTCGATACATTTGCCCAAACTATAGGCCCCGGTTTTGGTTTGAAGATCCGACTGATTCAATTGAAAAACCACAGCGTTCAACACCAACCGTGCCAACATAAATCAACTGTCATAAATTGAAAACCACCGCGTTCAACACCAACCGTGCCAACATAAATCACCCGTCATAAATTGAACGATTAGCAATAACCAACCGTGCCAACATAAGCATTCCACAAGTAGTGCAACTTCGTCGTTTCAGGCTTCCCCGCCTCGAAGCTCGAGCTTGCAATGCTTTTTGCTGATGACTCGGACGCAAAATTCGGAGACGCAAAATCGGAGTGAAACACTTGCCAAAGTCACAGGCGTCGCCTTCAAACGACTCCGCGCCAACCAACTGACTGAGGCAAGTCCCAGCAAAAGATTGACGAAGGTGAATTTTCATGCAAACACAGCATGGCTTTACTTTAAGACCAGCTTGATTCACATACATTGTGTATCTCACAATGGTTCATCGCAAACGTTCACCTTCGTCAATTTTCAAACATCGACACTCCCGATCCTGCGGATGCTTCCAGCGCAACGTCCACGAACAACAGCATACAACAGCGCATAAACGTTGAACACTACTATAGTGATTCATCGCTCCATGAAAAACTGATAATTGTATAATCAAACCGATGATTTCTAATCATTGACTCTATTTGCTGGATCTTGGGTGCTCAGGGCAGGCTAGAAGGCGCTCAACTTGTCTTTTAGTCAAAAAGCGACCGTATTCGAATGCAAGTTCGTGCCTTCTCTTCAAATTCCAATCCCTGTGCCAAACCTCAGGATCGAGAGTTCGAATGTCAGCGACCAGGGCTTTAAGCTTACCCCGATATTCGCGAGGGTAAGACTTAAGCAATTTCTTCGGGCTTCGCCGGTAATCCCGGTCCATGCTAAATCTGCGCCAGCGCTTCTGTGTCCTCAGGCGTCGAGCCAGCAAGAGGATTGGCAAGGGCAGATAGTCGCCGAATTCCTTCAAAAATTCATTGCGCCGGTGCGCCGTCCAGTTCTTGCAGAAGACTCTGTCGGCCCGCGTGCGACAACGGTGGTCACCATGCTATAGTGTCAGGTTTTTACTTGTATCTAGTTATATATATTACAGAATTGTAAAATTTAAAGCTTAACTTTTGTAAGTTTCTTTGGGTGCTGTTTTTTGCGCATTTCATTTTGTTGTTTTTTGTTGTCATAATATGCGAAAAATGGTATTCAACGTTTTCAATCCTTTTTTCAACAAGAAAGCAGCCATTTCTACTTAAAAAAACGCAAAGTTTGATTTGCGTTTATAAACGCTCACGCGTGCGTGCGCGCATGCATCCGACTTTTTAGGACCACCCCGGTAACAATGAGGTTTGCACAGTTTTTCGGTTTTCACCGAGATGCGGTTATCACCAACCTACGATCCAATCAAAACAAGTGCAACATCATTACAGTGGCTTTGGTATATATAGATATTTATTTATAGATGGTATACGCCGGTATACGCCGGTATACGCTGGTATACGCTGGTATACGCGTGGTATACGCGGGGTATACGCGTGGTATACGCGAGGCTTTTCTGGTATACGCGTGGTACACGCGCGGTATACGCGCGGTATACGCGTGGTATTTGCGTGCTATACGCGTGGTATACGCGTGGTATACGCTGGTATACGCTCATGACCCCCCAGCCCCAAAATGGTGAGAACCGCCAGCGGTGATCCATTCAATCGGAAGTGAAAGATATTCCCAAATTACTTGGGACATGGCTCAGGACAGATGCAGCGAGGTTATGAACTAAACATTGAACCATATATATCAACGGTGATAACCGATGAGAGATGATAAATTCACTTGGAACATGCTAGACAAGTTTTTCCGGTCAAAACCGCAGGTATTGTTAAAATAAAGTATGTTTTTTGCTATATGTCACCACATTTTTCAACATACTTGGCTTCTAGGAAAAAATGAAGAAAAACCCTAGTTTTGTAAGTTTTCCTAAGTCCGAGGTAAGTACTGTTTTTTACTTACGTAAGTTTTGCAACTAGTATTTATAACGAGATGTAAGTAAACACCTGACACTATAGTGATCAGCATAATAAACAAAAAACAGCCTTCGCGCTGTGCGAATCGCACGCTTCGGAAGGCCATCCTGATGCATGAGACCGAAAATTTGATCGACATTGGTGCGTGCACGAATTTCACTCGGTCCAATGTGGGTAGATGATTCTCTCCAATTCGCCACGTGAGCTTTCCAAAGCAACCGACCGTCAGGGTTGAATGACGCGCCGTACTCACATTCGCCTTGGACCTGAGTCTGCGTCAACTCGTTCAGGCACCCGCGCTGCTTGCAGAATTCGATGCCTCCACGAGGAGCCCTCTTGTAGGTCGAGTTGAGTTCAAAGGTCCACTCGTGATTGCCACGGCATGTTTCGTCCATGTGTGACTCGGTCAGCTTGATATGAGGGTGGTGAACCGCCGACCAGCAGTCATGATCACCTTTCCACCTGACTTCGCCACAACTCGTCACGACTATGTTCCCATCCGTATTCACCATGGGTGGCATTGCAAGGGCGGTTGATAGATCGAGCGGGAGGAAACTTATAATCAGAACTCCTCGAGCGAAAAGCTACGACGGAAGAGATAAACATGCTTTCACCGATGATCGACGGCCGCTGGATCAACACATGCATGAAACCGAGACTCTTTCCCAAGAATGCTTTCGTTGAAACATGTGACAATCACAGCGACTGAGTTGAATCAAACGATACCCATCGATTAGTATTGTTTGTGAATCGTTTGTGGTAATCAACTAATAGAGCTACAAAAAGCAAGCAACTAAGAATAGAGCTAAGGATTAACAAGCCAAAAACAGTACATCTCCCAAGAACTTTGATCTTTCATATATGATCAAAAGAGGAAAAAGAAGCATAAAACAGTCAAAAAAACGGTCAAAACCACGTATTTTTGGGGACCTGGTGGCGTCCCACTCTAATATATATATATATACAATTATATACATTGTACATACATAATATAATACATAGATAATATAATTGATGCTTATGGAACATTATTGATACAGACTATGCGGCAATCGATTGTCACATCGCATCGCCTCAACGGCCAAGCCAATCCCAATCGATTTCGAAGGAAATTCGGACATTCCACCGTTGATACAATGTGAGGCCCCCAAGATATCTAAGTTGGTTTAGATTCGCCCCAGTAACTATAGTTATAAGATGTTATAAGTACCATAAACATCCATAAACATCCATAAACCATATAGTTATTGGAGTTATGCAGTTATGTGCACCAACTTAGATATAACTGGGGGGGCCTCACATTGTAGGTAATTTTCTCCGTATTTTCACAGACACTGGTCCTCGAAAAAATAGAAGAGTGTATCCTCACTAAATCATCTATGGTGATTTAACTTTCAACATTGGGCCATTGGCCCCCCTAGTTTCTATGGTGATTTCGCTTTCAACAGGTCTCCACCAACACCAACCTCTCCAGGCCAAGTTGCTTCAGAAAATGCCGAACCACAGACCTCGCCAGATTCCTGCACAAAGAAGAGCATCCTCAGGACCATTTTTTGGAAGAATTGCACATGGTTGCACGAACAATCCGACTAAAAATCTTGGGCTGAACCAAGTATACTTGGGCTGAAACCACTCATTGGGAAGAATCCAAGAATCCACTTTCGATGACTTCTTGGGAAGAATCATTGGAAAAAAACATGGGAAAGATAGCCCCCATCCAACAAACATAGATCCTGTCAAATTGGGGGTGAACGGCTATGTGCTTTCCTGTTCTTTCCTGTTGGAATGGGCAAATCGCAGGGTCAAACTTTCACCCATCCCCTCTCAAACAACCCATCCCCTCCAACATTCTGCAAGCCAAAGGGCATATGAGCGAAGCCAGAAATGCCGAAGCTCAATCCCGTGGTGATTATCAGGGTTAAGAACAGCACCTCCTTGCTAGCACTTCTTTGCCTCAGACATCCGCGCCTTCAACGTGAACGGTAATTTTAACGGGGAACCCATGTTGGGGCAATGCCCGAACGCTGATACGTGGGACAGGCCTGGTTTGCGCCTTGAGTGATATATATATATATACATATATGATATATATATAAGTATATATATAACATATATGTATATATATATATATAACATATATGTATATATAAAATCTATGATTGCATAATATTGCATATATATATACGGCCAGGCGCTGTGTGTTGCCCGGAAGGCCGGAAGGTTCAAATGGCGTTTAAACATGCTTAAACATTATCCTTCAACATGCTCAAACACCTGCGCAGAGCCAGTGTTTTGAGATTTCCCAGACGACGAACCCTAAACCCTAAAATCCTAAACCATCCTAAACTCTAAAACCCCAAACCCTAAAACCCCAAACCCTAAAACCCTAAACCCTAAAACCTAGGCTCTGAAAACTTTGAATCCTAAACGGGAAAACACAGCGTATACGCTGTATTTTCTGCAATCTCTCCTATCATATATTTGACAGCACGACATTCTCAATGTTAATGTCTGAGCAACATTCAACACACGGCGTCTGTGGGTAATTATATATATACTGTGTATATATATACTATACAGTGCAAATATATAAGTAATCAGTAATTAATCTCTTATATGGAACTTGGACCAGGAATGAGCCAACCGGCTTGTGACACAACCGTCGTCACCGCTTCCGTTGCAGGCCAAGCACAAGGGGGCCACTGCTCCAGCAACGATGCACGCCAATGTGATGGCATAGTCCTCGGTCGTTTCTGAATTCGATCCATGGGAATTTCCATTGAGGGGGTAGATTAACTGAGGGAAATGACCCATGATTGATTCCAATTTCAGGGACCAATGATTGATGTTGTATAATTTGGGGGTACACTATGTAACCATTGAGGTAGATTAACTGATTATAGATAGAACCATTTGAGGTAGATTCAATGGCAATTTCAGATACCTAAACTGGAGGTACTGTATGTACCATATAAAGCCATGAAAATTGGGGGCACATCCCCTTACATAGGCCTTATATATGGTAGGTACCCTCAATTCAGGTTCCTGAAATGGCCTTTGAATTGAGCATGAGCAAACATCGTTTTGAATATATGATGGGGATTCCGCTGTTGATCTGTTGAATGTTGCAGCACACAATAATTTACTATTGAACAATTGGATATCATAACATTGACAAATTAAATAACAACTAAGACTGCAAAGACTACCACCCATGAACTGGCCGTTCAACATGACAGCTCTTGGACGTGCTTAGCCCCTTGCTGAACTTGGTCATCTCAAGGAACGTTAAAAAAGGGAACGGCTCAAAGAGAGTGTACCAACTGGTACATTTGGTACTGTTTCATGTTATTTGGCATCCTGGCATTTGTTTAAACAAAAACATATTTCAATATCTTTCAAATGACCATCCTTGGTATCTGTCTATGCTGTTCCTTTCTGTTGCTTTGGAGGTGTATTTACTTATCTTTTGAACACATGCACACACCCATCTTTAAGTTCACCATCTTCGGTTATTATTTGTCCAAGTTGAACCATGTTGTTTCCGCAGGTATACACATCTTTTTGAAATGAACCCATTGTTGAACTCACCATCCCGCTTTTGTTTCCCTGTGTTTCCATGTTGTTCCAATCTGAGCAGTGTTCAAAATCTCTCTGTCATTCCCATCCTGGCTGGTTCAGAACGGGATTCCCCGTTCTTGGAATATGAAATAACACCCAGTATAAAAAGGGTAGTAGAATCCCCTAATCATCAACCAACCATCATTCATCAGCTATATTCCAACTATACAGCCATATCTTTATGGTTAAACCATGTTAAACCCCCTATGAATGATGGCTAAATCATGTTAAATCATCATCAACCAACCAGGCTGCAGCAACCAAGCTTGGAAGGTCAAGCTTCAGAGGCCCAGCCTGCCACACTCGTGTCCCAAAGTTCGCACGCCATGGCGTCGCGGCAAGCGCTTCCGACTTCAGGGCCCAGCGGCGCGCCCAAAGGGCTGACGAAAGAGGCCATTTGGATCTTCTCCACCCACCTTCCATGCCCAAATGCTCCATGTATGGTATATTTACCTTACATTTGGGTGATTTTTGGGGGTGTAAATGTTGATTAAAAAAATATTCCATACACTGAGCATATGGAAAGAATCAACCCTGGACGATATAGTAAAGGTTACCGCAACCCCCCACCCCCGCGGAATAGAGACTATCCGTAACTAAAACGGTACCACCCGTACCACCCCCAAATAAACTAAACAGCTCAGGAGGTTTAAGTTCCTGGCATTAAACCAAACCAAAACTCACCATGGAGGACCAGTTTCACTAGGTCGCTTCCCTCGTTCAAACCTACCGCTTTTCTTCAACTTCCAACCAAAACTCTTGAATGCTCAAACAAAAAAATGCAATAACCTGGTATTGCAACAATATTGAACCACATGTCGGCCAGGCTATTTTTTCGTATTTTTCCCCAAACCAATGACCAACCGCCAGCCATGTTTGGTTCACCATGACTGTCCAGTGCGCCTTCAGCTCACCCCGGGCCGTGGTGAGGGGTAGCAGCACACGGCGATGCAGAAGGGGCTGTGACCTCGCAGGCGACCAACTGGGCCTTTGGTGTTGAGCCACCCCGGGTGCAAAAGTCAATGAGGGTCATATCATTCCCCATATGGTCCATATTTATGGAAACATGTTGAAAATGCTATGGCACCAACCAGAACATGTCATGATTGCTATTGAAATCGATCTAGTATCATCCTGCAGCAGAATCTCTTAAGCAATCATCCATTTTGGGGGTTGATGATTTTGATCAAACACATCCTTGCAATCAAACTGATGGGAACTAAAAAGCAGCTGGGTAGATGTCGCGAGACAAATCATCCGGAAACCATGGGATGTTGTCATCCAAATAGGCTGCCTCCACTGTTGGCTGCTGGCTTATTTCCCCATATCTAATAACGATTTAGTAATTGCATAATTATTTATCGCGTTTAGTGAGGTCGTTGTGTTGCAGAATCATATATTAATATATGTGTTTCTATCTATCTATATCTATCTATATCTATCTATATCTATCTATATCTATCTATATCTATCTATATCTATCTATATCTATCTATATCTATCTATATCTATCTATATCTAGAGCGAGATCTAGATGCGAGCGAGAGAAGCGAGAGATCTAGCGAGAGAGCGAGAGCGAGCGAGAGCGAGCGATCTATATCTATCTATCTAGATCTATATCTATCTATCGATCTATCTAGCTATCATATCCTATCTATCTATCTATCTATCTAGCGATCTAGCGGCTATCTATCAGCTCTATCTAGCTATCTATCTATCTAATCTATCTAATCTATCTAATCTATCTAATCTATCTAATCTATCTAATCTATCTAATCTATCTAATCTATCTATCTAATCTATCTATCTATCTATCTATCCATCTATCTATCTATCTATCCATCTATCTATCTATCTATCTATCTATCTGTCTATATTTACACATGTATAATATTATATTAGCATTATACAAATATTAGGATTCGCCCAGCATCACTGGGGATCGGGAGTAACACCGTTTAACGGTGCAACTTCCCCACCTTTTAGGGATGTAATGTCGAAACACTGTTTCTATGAAAAAGAACGTATATGGAGAATGTAATAGTTATGTCTCCAACTACCAGTGTTTTATATGAAAATTCATGGTAGTTGGAGACATAATTATTACATTCAGGGCTTGATGCAACTTCCATGATCAAACATTTCTTAACAGCACTGAAACAAGGAAAAGTTCACATGCAGGAACCCCAAAACAGGAGTATTATTACTTGAAACATCCTGAGACTAACATTGTTTATAGAGGGAAACCACAGGGCGGATGCGCCCTGTACAAACCCAACCAGAGGCTATGCCAGCATCAGTCACCCATCACCAGCATAGCCATGGTACAGGGAGAGGTCCTCCAAAAACTGACCTTGAAGTCTACCCATTGACAGCTGGGGGTTTCAACTGGATAATTGATGGTGTGAATAATTTTTGCATGTGGTAGAATTGAAGCTAATTTTCATGCAGCATTCAAGGTGTTCCCCAAAATCCGTTTGCGTAATCTTGGCTGTTCCGGATGTTCCTTCTCATTTTATTCGTTTCCAATTCTGTCCCCAGCCGTAAATGGGTCCAGCACCTTGATGAGTATTGCCAATTCCTGTTTCAACTGGTGACCAAAAAACGGGAATCTTTAGTTGTTTTTTAATATAGAACAGTTTCCATTTTGCTACGGAGATCCCCAAATCCAAATCTGGTACCGGAAAACATGATCCAGCTGCTATAGCTAGATCCAACATGGGATTTATATGGATTTATCAAATTTCTGTAGTGAAACTGGCGACCGCTAGTCGATCGCTAGTCCCCTATTGAAGATATTGAAGATCCAGGTGGATTTCCATGGATTTCCTGGGAAAAAACAGCTGGTCACCGAGTGGCTAACAGCGCAAAGAGGTTGTTCCTCTCCAGCGAAGGGATCACCTCAATGACAAGTCCAGTCGTCGCCCGGCGACCAAATACGCATGACGGATCCATGGTGCTGCTATATATGGTGTGCCATGGATCCCATCAATATACCCCCTTTATGTTGGTATATATACCATACATGGATCCTATAGGATATGACCATATGACTGTAGGTCAAAATCCTGTACAACCCATGGGTTTTCACCTCCGTTCAGTGGCTGAACTGTTCATGGCTGATGCTTCAGGATGTGGACCAAGTCAATGGCTGATGGTTGGTTTGGTATTGATCCAACCCATAAATATTACCATCTGGTTATGACTAACATAGCCATGGAAAATCACCGGGCAATTTTCCATGGCTATGTTAAATAACCAGAGGGTATATACGTTTTAACCCGCGTCGTTACGGTCAGTCACACTAGTCGAAATGACAGACCGAACTTCATTAATATCCCAAGCACCAACTCTTCAGCAATCATGGCTGCCCGCAACCTGAAAAAAAACACGCAAAAAGAATCACTTTACCAGGATTGTATATTCATCCATATTCATCCATCAATCGCAGAAAATAATCCCATCAGCCTACCTTTTATTTTGCTAGTTGAACCTCAAATTCTGCTGGTTCAACATCCGATTCTTATCTATTCTTATCTATTCTTGATGATTTTCCCACAGTTCACAAGTCAACCATACAATAGCCATCCAGTCCATATTGCTTGATATCCCCAGACTCCATAGTGGTTGACTTTCTGCTCAACATCCCCATGTTGACAGCGGTTGATCTTGTTAGGATAGGATTCAACTCCCGACGCATCGCGGAGCCACTTAGGAGTCGTCCCAAATCTTTTGAGAGGGCTTTCTGAGTTGCCTGGCACAAAAGGACATACCCGGCATCGGAAAAAAAATAGGGAACAGTTGACTTTAAAAGATTTCTGAAACATAAAGCCTAGAATGACCTAGAACCCAACAACAATGAGGGAACATTCACCAACCCCAATACTTCATGTGCTGAGCACACAACCATTTTCAACTGGCACGGTGAGTCGCCTCGACTTCTTTCCTCTTGGCATTGTCTTCCATGACCTCTCACGATGAGTGAAGCTCAGATGGAGTCAGCTAACCGGCAGCCATGACCCATAGCCTGTCGATGTTGCTTGGGATCATCCTACCCTCTGGTAAACTAACGTAACTATGGAAAGATCCACCATTTTTAATGGATAAATCCACTATAGATGGCCATTTTCAATAGCTATGTTGGTTTACCAGAGGGTAAATAATTAATCATATGACCAAAACAAAAACTCTGGAGCTGCCCCAAAAAAACGATGCACACCTGCAACCTTTGCAGGGTCCAAACTCTTCATCCACAAATCTACTGGTTGGACGTTGGATTTCTAGTTTGTGGATATGAGTCCATCATCCCCTTTGAACTAGTTGCTACAAACCATACAGTAGCTGTTTCACAGAGGCTGGGCATCAACTGGTAGGCTTGGGGCCCAAGCCACGCCTCTCTCATCTCACGAAGTGCTCCACATCCCAAGCCACTGCGAGAGGCCAACGAATTCAGCAACTGCAATGCCTCCGAACCCGGAAGACGTGCCAGTTCAGTTTGCCCATGCCCCCATGAAGGCCTTACTTTCGCCAAATCGTGGATGAACCAATGGGAAGATAACCACAAATCTATAGGCTTTCCAAGTGATACGAACAAGTTGACCCAGGGGTATCGATGACCCACCCATAGAGGCTGCAACAACTGCTTTGTTGATGTTTCAAATGCTCCGTTCATGGACTTTATCAACGCGTGATGTTTTTGTTCTCTTTTTTCACATGTTTGATCCGAATCAATGGAGTGGTTAAAGGGAAAATCTACAGGAAACCATGGTTTTTACCATCAAATATAGGGTTTTCCTGTAAATTTTCCCATCATCCAATTCTATGACCGAAGGTTTTGTCTCTTCTTCATCTCGATGTTCATCGTTGCATTTTTGTGGTCTGATCCCAATTTGTTGGACAGGGTGACATCCACTGAATTCCCAAAAATTGCCCAAAAACCTCACATATTTCACAAATCTGAAAGCTTCGCCATTTCTGGATAATTCTAAGCATTAAATCCACAAAAAGGAATATTCTGGGTGACAGGAGTTAAATCACTCTACAGGGAAGCGACAATGTCACGCCTAAGTCATGCCTAGCATGTTTTTGAATGGCATTTACCATTGTAAACGCTGTATCCAAGAAGTCATGCCTAAGTCATGCCTAAATGCTTTTCTGCATGGAACGCTGTCCTCAATAAAAGTGTAACCATGCAGTTTAGACATGAAAAACCAATGAAACACAATGGAACGCGATTGATGAAAATATTGGTTTTCTACTCTCTTATAATGTAATTCTCGTGTGCAACCTGCATGTCAACGCTGGGATTCTGCATCATTATTTTTCTATTCTCTGGGTCACTTCCCAGTACTACTTTGTACTACAAAGCTTGCACAAACTACTTCCCAGTACTACTTTGTACTACAAAGCTTGCACAAAGCACTTCCCAGTACTACTTTGTACTACAAAATCATCAAATCACCAGCTCAACGCCATCTTACCCATAACTAATCAACATACCCACAACCTGGAATTCTGCATGCTAATAGTGATCAGCTACGTGATCTCATAAGAAAACGGGTTACATATCCAAACTCCAGAGTTCCTATGCGTTCTTGCTAAAGGCACGACTTTTGCGAAACACACTTCCCCAAGGCACAACGTTTTTTTCCTAAAACAGGTACGACTTTGTCAGATGCCTGTATATATTCTATTTATAGTCATCCCCAACAAAATAGAAACGTAAACCCCTGATCATTTCATCACGATTTGCTTTTCTATATGTTTTCTATTTTTTTTAGTGGTTACAATTGGTTACAATATGTTCAATGAAATCCCCCAGACATGGCCAGGGCAGAATCGCGGCCTTCTGCCAATTCTGCGTTGATCTCGCAGCTGCCATCGCCTCAGGCTATGCCGGCTATGCCGGCTATGCCGGCTATGCGTATCTGTCATGGCAACCAACAAGCAAGGGCGAACTTGGCTGTTTTCTGTGTGTTCCTTTATAGTCTAAATAAAGATACCTAGCGAAACTAGAACCCTGGATTTTGTAGGTCCAAAAATGAAAACCTGGTTTTGGGGGAGATGTCCAAAAAAGACAGGTTTGTAACAAAAACACACACAGTTTTTTTAAAGAACCCATCTTCTTTTGTTTAATGATGTTTACAAATATCTTCGCAAGGGAAAACGTCTGCAAATTCCCATGGAGTGGCGCCATTTAATTCCGAAACCATGAACTCAATAGGAGTGATGTCAGGAATGATAAATGGTTTCTTGTGGATTCCAGTGGATATGATGGGGCAAGTGCAAAAAATGATGACATATCAGGGAGATATATAAAAGAAAGGGTTCTTTTTAAGAACCTGGTTTTTGTTGTAAAACCCCTGCTTTTCTCACCGGCCATACAATTTGGCAGGTCCCCGGTTCTCTTGGTAGTTTAAACACATGCTGA
This sequence comes from Cladocopium goreaui, assembly GCA_947184155.2. Classification (NCBI taxonomy): domain Eukaryota; class Dinophyceae; order Suessiales; family Symbiodiniaceae; genus Cladocopium; species Cladocopium goreaui. Next base: position 72,564 of record CAMXCT020002237.1, on the reverse strand, counting down.
TGAAATTAGCAAGTCACTCCCCAACCTGGCAGGTCTATCTGCCCGACTGCCAATGAAAGCATGTTTCGCCGAAAAAACCTTTGGAACCAGTCAAGGAGGTCAATTGCATCCTGCAATATGTAAAACTTTTTTTGGGGGATTCCAGCATCAATAGATCTACCACATTCCACTATCGTTTCAATGAGGGGGCTTGGAACAAATTATGTCCGTTCACCAAATGATAAAGATAGAGCATCTGAACCAGTCTCACCCAAATAGAGTTGGTACGATTTTGGACGGATGTCCGAAGAAAAACTCTTGGATTCCGACAAACAAAAGCGACCAAACAAATTGACTGCATCATGTTTGATTGGTTGACTGCATCATAATAGTAAACCAATTACCATAAATAAATGGGTGCTATAAACCATCCCAAATGTGTGGAAAAAACATCGCAACCACTCCATGAGCCATCTCTACTTGCGGCAGGGCTACCACATCCACAGTGAGAGCGTTTGGTGGTACCTTGCGCAGGATCCGAAGCAGGAGTCTCTATATGCCCCCCGGGGAAAGCATCACGGGAAAGAAAACCATCAGCAAGCCATCAGCAAACCACCAGAAATGGGTGTCAAACCGGTAAAAGGTGCATAACACAAACAACTAGGCTTCTAGGAACATTTTCTGTAAACCATCCCATGTTTTTTCTTTTGGGGCGTCTATCTCATACTTAGCTGGTTGAACTCCTACATACCCCCATGTTGAATAATGTTGTTGTTGTTGTTGTTTCTAATCATGTTCGACATGTCCCCTGGATATGTAGCTGAAAAATCTCCAGGGTCCTCAGAGAATCCCTGGGCCTCCATGTCTTGCATCTCCTCGAAGAGCTTCAGTGCCTTCCTCAGCGATAAGCTTTGATGATGTTGGGCTTTGGTGATCAGTGGTGATCTTAGGGTTTGATGATTCTTAAGGCTTAATATTAGTGGTTTAGGCTTTTGAACATATATATATATATAATTGTATATATGTAATCATATATATATATATTTATATATATATATATAATCATTAATATACTGGTTATTGTTTTCCGGAGCAAACCAGGTGCACTGTTGTTTGCCTCTATCTTTGGGGTTGAAATCGTCCGACAGAAGGGCCGCGAGTCGGCAACAGTGCTGAATTTTCTTAGTCACCCTTGATTTTCTCATAGTGTGGTAGCTTTTAATCCTCCAACAAATGCCACTATATATATATACACATACACATATATGATCTGTGAAGGTCAGTGCATGTCAATGCTATAGTTATTGTATACCCAATACATCCGAATGCACGCCGATGCTTCCAGGAATCTCCCACTGCTGTGCGCGTGACAAAACCTTCATGGCAGACGTGTAGGTGACCACGTTTCGGGACCTTCTTCCGCCTGGGCCGGAGATGAAACGCCCAAGCCAAGCGTGGATGCTTGAGACCCACTGAAACTATACTTATAGACACTTTGTAGATAGATATACTCTATAGATACTGTAGATGTTGTTTTAGCTCTTTTTGGGGGACTCCCACTGTGTTGGATTTCAAAACCTCGTTTTGATTTTGAGCGGCTGCTGAATCGGGAGGATGGGACCACAGAAATTGTTCATTCGTTCTGTGGCAAGAGGTGTGTATATATATAATAAAACACATGTTAATATGTATTCTAAAATACATGAATGATACTGTCATTCTTTTGAAGTCTTAACTTGATACGACAAAGGGATACCCTGAGGGCGTCTAGGTTTTTCGGGGCTACCCTCTTCTCGTAGCCAAGTAACTCTCGTTCAAAAGTTCAAGCGAAAAGCGCCAGTCCACTCCTGGCAGTGGTCTTGTGGCTGGAAAGATTCACTCTTTGCGCACGGCTGAGTGCTGGTTGGGTGTATGTTCTATGCGTCCCGCCATAGATTGCAATCAGTTTCATGACATGAGTATCGGGCCATATGGGGCCAAGCAATAAGATCAGGGAACCAGCTAAGTTTTCAGGTCTTAACATGTGTGCCATACAAGTATTACACTCCACCAAAATAATTTAACATAGACCCTGCCACTGCCAAATAAATAGGGGATGGAAGATTACTTTCCACTAAACTCACTATACCGTTTGGGTATAAAACATCTCTGTCTTCAGTTTTTTTCCATTTACCACATACTCCTGATAAATATGTGAGGTTTCCTGAAGTGGGGGCACCTCCAAATCATCCAAAACTAGTACTGTATTGAAACTGAAACCCATGCTTTTGGGGATCCGCCTTTTTAAGAAACGCCCATATAATTACATATATATATACATATACAACTATATGTTTACATGTATTAACCATATATTAACCATATATTTACCGTATATTAACCTTCCACTAATATATGTAACACGTAGCCCGTAGCCAAAGCAACGAGTCCTGGCGCTCCCATGGCATCCATCAACACGCCAAAGGTGGCTTCGGATGATGCGAGGCCAAAGCCTGCGTCGAACTCGACAGCCAGTTGCTTGATGATTAGTCTGGGAATTCTACTACTCTATATATTATATATATAGTATATATATATATATATACATGTGTGTATCAATATCAATATCAATATCAATTAGGAATATGATCTTGAAGTGGCAATCCTGTTCTTCACCAACAAGGATGAAATGCAATGACGTTGCGGGTTTCGAACACTGCTCAACTGATTTGCTTGGATTTTATCAAAGAAATACATGATATAAGTTGGTGTAAACAAAACAAAAACAACGCAACCCGAATCAGTGAACATGTTCTCAAGGAACACGAATACACTCTTAATCAAACATAGCAATGGAAAACCACCCATGTTTATAAATACGTTTCCCATCAAAGCACCATTTATCTTGGATTTTTCAGCTACCCATGTTTGATGACACCGGAGGGTGGTGCCTTGCATGGGGATTTGAACACCTCCAGCAACTAGCGCCGGAAGGCATTTGGAGCGGCGCCAAGGGTTTTAGATTTTAAGGTAGCAACTTCAGGAGGACTGCTATATCTATGTCGTAATGTTGTATAACATATGCATACATTGTATGTATATATGTAATATTATGTAATGGTTCCATTGGAATATAACACACTTATGAGATCTTGCCATCTATTGCCTCAAATTTTCAAGAATGTGGGACATTGTTGTTTCATGTTCTTTCAAAACACTTGGAACTCACACCCAGAAATTTGCACCAAAACTGGCTTAGCCATTCAAACAGCACCCAACCACAGGCAGTGTTCAAATCCCTCTGTCATTCCATGAGCTACTGCTTTGTTAAAAAAAGGGCATCCTATTTGGGATTGGATCATTCCCATTTTTTGGGGGTACTTGTAGTATAATTGTATTACTCCCAAACTCATCATCAACCAACAAAGGTTTTGAACACTACTTATTTGATGCTACGTTATGATCCTTGCCACCCCCAGTCAATGGCCATTTTAGGAACCGATTCATTGGAGGTACCTACCATATATATTTGGCCTATTTTTTAGGGCTATGTTTTTGGAGATATACCCCCAATTTATATGGCCAAACATATGGTACAGTAGTACAGTACCTCCAATAAATCGGATCCTGGAGATCTCCCATTGACCCAGCAGCTCCAGCAGGGTTATGTACCTTGCCAGCACTGGAGTGCCATCTGCCACTGCAACGCAGAGGAGTAGGCCATTAGGAGAGTGTTCATCGTGACCTCAGTCCTCGAGGAGAGTGTTCATTCGTTTAAGGACATGGAATTCATGGAATTGATGGGGAAACACCCGTATTAAACTGGATTAAACTGGATTAAACATGGACATCATTTGGTTTGTACTTGAAAATAGATAAACTGGATGAAACTGGCATGATCATACCATTTGGGCCCTGAAATGGCTATCTACTGAGAGCATTTTTTTTCAAACCATAATTAAGACGTTGATTTAGGGGTACTGTACCATATTCTCTGACATAGAACATGGGGGCGACAAAGTGATCAAATTTGGTTGATTTGGTTCCATCACAAACCATTCAACATCCAAAGAAAGGACCAAAACATACCAAAACTAGATCATTCAAGGTGTCAAACTAGCCCGGGAACAAGGCATCAACACGAACAAGAATGGTCGTTGAGCAAAACTGGCAGTTAAAGGGAACATATTTGGCCAAATGATTTTCAGTAATCTTCAGTTCAATATTTCATAAGCACCCCAGAATTAATCAACACTCACATTCCAAACAAAATGGCAATATTACCTTGAGTTGGTCCCTGTTAATCAACATGAGTCACCCCCAAAAAAACAATCTGGTAATTTAACATAACTATGGAAAATCACCATTACTAATGATTAATGGGTAAATCAACTATAAATGGGTCATTTTCAATAGCTATGTAACAAATTACCAGAGGGTAAACAACAGCCCATCCAACCAGTCACTCGGCCCATCACCGAGCTTCGGCTCCGTCTCCGCCGTCTCCGCTTCCTCCCAGAGCTGCAGGGCCCTTCGCCACTGCGTCGCTGAGACCAGCGCGCCCAAGGAACTGTTGACGCTCACCACGTCGCGGAGATCGCGACGCCTTAACGACGTTGACCGCGTTGCGGGTGGGGCGGTTTTTGGGCGGATGGTGAACATTGGTGAACTTAGGGGGGTTATTAATGGACATCAATATAGGTCAAGTGCTGGATCGGCGGATAAATTATGATCAATCATGATACATCCAATGAGTTTTTCAGCAAGCTGTTTGAGAACACATTCATAGTTATGAACAGAGTGCCCAGAAAATTGGGCTATGAATGGCTATGACCATTGCCTGTAGTGTAATCTCATCCTCTAAAAACTCCACCATCTGGGACTCCAAAGTCATCAAACCTGGTGCCTGTCCCCCCAGTCATCTGATTCTGCTTGCTGGCTCAAGGATTTCCGTTGGATTTCCCACTTCATTGCCATTGTGATCATCCCAATTACCGCAATCACTATTGAAAAATCCTCAACTAATTGAGGATTTCAATATGATCATATTCAATTCTCCACAAATGATTCTCCAGTGAATATGGGATATCAACAATCAACAGGGCTTCTCGATCCCTAACCACACCTCATCTGCTGGTAAAGTTGCAGTCCGCGGAGCCACTGGGAGGATCGCTCCTAACCATGGGGTATCTCATCTCCATTCCAAACCCGGCTTCATGGTTTCAACACCTCTGAAACACATTTTCTCAACTCATCAAAAATTGCCAAAAACGGTAATGGATGGTAATGGATGGTAATTTTGATCATCATCGAAGGAACAGAAAGAGGTCGACGTCGATTTGGGGATGTACAGGATCTACTACGAAAGACGTAAAGAATCCTTGCGTCAAAATCCCCCCTCATCGGATCTCAGACGCTACAGTGTCGTCCGATAAAACTGGGGGAAAACCATGGAAAACCATAGAAATAGATGGTTTACCTATAAAAAATGGTGATTTATGGTGATTTTCCATAGTTCTGATGGATATTCTATGATATTCGGGTTGGTGATGCAATAACCATCTTGAAAAATGATGGAGTTCGTCAATGGGAAGGATGACATACCAGATATGAAATGGACAATAAAAGCCATGTTCCAAACCACCACCCACGTAATGTAGGTGAGAAAAATGATGAAACATGGTCTGGAACTGCGTGTGTACCTCCATTAAAACACCCGAAAATGTACTTGGTTCTTCGTTCTCACTCCTGCTTACATCCAAATCATCCAAGTGATGGTGTTAGGAACTCTTGCCATAGAATTCATGGGACGGTTTGCCATATTTAGGAGCCAAGTTTGAGGGTGTTTCATCTTGACTCAGCAACCCATGTTTGCAACACCTCCAGGCTCAAGCGAGTTACACACGCATTCAGAAGCAAGTTGAAGGTAATGAGGTTGCCTTTCCTGGGAAGTCTTGCAAACATGTGGAAAGTTTGTGTGGACATCCCGGAATTGGTTTTGGGGGAACCTTCCAAAACATGTCAAATCATGTTGGTATCGTTGAAGCCCTTCTATGGGTACCTGCAGGGTTTAGATAAAAAAGCAAGTACAGGTCAGGAAACCTTTGCTTCAAAGTTCACCATATCATGGTCTCCTATAAATATGGTGAAAATAATCCAAGTATGATTCATATATATATATATATATATTCATATCATGGTATCAATTGGTATCATATGCTATCCCAATATGGTTTACTTATTAAAACCATAACTTTTCTGAGTAAACCCCAATCCAAACTCTTCAACAATCGCTTCCATCTAGACCTGCCCAAACAGACTTCCGCGGCTGCTGCTGGCTGCTGGCTTCACTTTGCCAATCTCTGTAGCTTCGAATGACAGGATGAAACATATACCTGATTGGTGGTATACCTACCCCTCTGAAAAATATGAAAGTCAAATAGGAGTATGACATTCCCAATATATGGAAAGTCATAAAATTCATGTTCCAAACCACCAACCAGATACAGATTTTGAGGATTCCAAAGGATCAGAAAGCCATCTAAAAACTATGCTAAAACTATGCTTGTATTGGAGATGCTCATGAAATACGACTTCATCACCAGTAACACGACTCCATGAAAATTTCGAAACTCGGAATGTCACCTGGTACATCCTGGTACCAAGATCCCCAAGATCCCCAAGACCGAGTCAAGTTGCAGGCCCTGCTCTTCCATGTGAAAGGCCAGCTGGAAGGCGTCTTGCCATCGACTTCCCTTGGCGAAACAGTCCATCAAGGCCTCGGCAAAAAAGAGGGATCTTATGCCACGGGTGGAATTCATGGCCAAGTGAGTATATATATATACATAAAATATATTACCCTCTGGTAATTTAACATAGCTATGGAAAATTGCCTATTTATAGATGGTTTACCTATTAAAAATGGTGATTTTCCATGGCTATGTTAAATAACCATATGGTATAAAGCATATGGACTTGTTGTTGATATTTAGTATTTTAAGTTTAATTGCGGTATTATTCAAAGAAATAATATCATGTTGTAGTCGCAGTGCTTTCGGAATCCCAAATGATGATAATCACCTTGGAATCGCAAGTTGGTTTGGATATGTAAATCTAACTATATACTATATATATATAATTATAGATGTTTACAACTATGCTGTGCTGGGTTAAGGTCGTCTGAAATGTAGCTTTTGTATGGGAGCAGCCTCTCACAATGATTCCGATACGCCTAGGTACCCCTAGGTCATCCAACTTGGCAGAGCTGACCGGATTTCCATGTTTTTCAAATTACCAGAGGATACCATGACATCGGTAATTTGGAAAAAATTCGACGCGTCATCATTGACCCATGAAATCTCCACATTTTTTCCATGAGGGTATTGTAACTTAGCCCATAAAAATCGGGGGGTTCCGGGTTTCCGTGAAATTTCGAGCCACGGCAAAGGCGGAGGTGTTCTTTGGTGCAGTCCTGCAGGAGCTGGTTCTGAGTGTCGCCGCCAGACATGAACGGATATTCGAACCCGTAATGGAAGATAGCAACACCAAAAAAGATAGAAAACACATGGGAAAAGTAGAATCATGCTCGAATCGTGAAGACATCATAATATATATATATACATATACACACAGTATGTTTCTTGCTTTTGGGGTTACTATAATACAGTTCAGGAAATGCGGGCTATTCTATCTACTTCAGATTCAGAGTTGGATCATAGTCATAAAATTCTAGGTATTAACCAGCAGAAAGATCAACCAGCACTGGTGATATGCAACCAACCAAGAACGGATACCCTTCACGCCCTTCACCGGTCAAGAACGGATATGATCTCACCTCAAACTGAGGGATTTTGGTGCAAAAACAGCTCGTGATGTTTCTCACAATAACTGGTTGGTGGTATACCTACCCCTCTGAAAAATATTAAAGTCAATGGGAAGAATGACATCCCATATATGAAATGGAAAATAAAACATGTTTGAAACCACCAAGCAAATAGAGATGTTTTGTTTTTCCGTAAGAAACGGGGTGATGCAATGGTATACCCTTTCCAACCGGATTACCATCTTAAACCTTGGACCGGATACATCGCCGAGCAAGCGTCCGCACGTGCGCACTGCACCACGGCATACTGTAAGAGGGTGAGGTACAAAATAGGACATGCCAACTCAATCATATCAAAGCTGTGACGGAACTCAAATCTAGTTGTAGTTTGCATATTTTAACATATTGACATATACAGTATACTTAATTAATATTAATTATATATTATATATAATATCATGTAGTAAATAGTGCCAACAAATTGGTAGTAGATGGTACTAGTAGTACTTAAGTTTGTTGATATTCATTATGCTTATGTCCACCATGGCAATCTTGTCGTTCTACCCCCACTGAACCTCCATCTCTTTTCAGCTGATGAGTACCAGAATAGCACCATGTCCCTCGGTTGACCCTCTTGATTTCCACTTAATCTCCTGTATTTACTAGTTAAAACCCCGTGAAATTGTTGGCTAATCACTGCCCAGACTATAAATCTCTATGTTTGATCCTGAAATTTTGCTAAATCATACGAATCCCATAGTTTAACATGGCTACAAGTATGGAAAACGGATGAACATGGCCCATTTTAATGATATAAGATATGACTATATGACTTACATTGCCTTATTGTTTTTAAAACAACTGTGATTTTCCACTTCCCAAAACCGTTACTGTAAATCTCCAGAAAGTAGATCCCATGTATGGATGTTTTCTACAGTGGGGTAACCCCAAATCATCCAGTCGTCACGGATGACCATGACTACTAAGTATAATTACCTTAACAACCATGGTAACAACTGGGGATTTCCCATGACATGAATTGAGAAAACCTATCCAACCTATCCATCTATCGCACCACCAACAAGGGCCCATTGGGTGCCTCCAGCGATGCAACGCCGTGCGCCACTGGAGACCCTTGGCGAGAGCCCAAAGCTCGGCATTCTGCGCTAGCGCGTCTGGCCGCAGGGCGCGACCTAGACTGGGGATGACGGGGCTGGGGCAGGGGGCAGGTAGGGGATTCCCTTAGCCAACGAAAATAATATATGATCATAATATAATGCAATGTTAAAATAGATGATTGGATGTTATCTAGTGTGATATGAGATCCACATGATATGAGACCACTTTCAATCCTCCAAAGGGGATGAATCCAGGGTCTGACCGTCTGACCTATTCGCAGGTTTCAAGGAGCTTCCCAGGCACATTCGTTCGCTGATTGTTTATATATATATAATTATATATATATCCACTATGTTTATGTATATCCACTGGGATGAGTATATATCCCAGGCACATTTCATTGAACAATTTGGAATTCTCTGAAAAATAAGTGCCCTCAAATCCAATTGTCAATCACGATTTCCCTTTAAAACTGCCGTTTTGAGGGTACCATTTGGGAGTTGTGATTTCCTTACACCAGATGTGGCTTGAAAGCCCAGTGGCTATTGATACTCTAGAGATTCTTCTGCTTTGGTCATGGTTGGGTCTCAAACTTGGATGCTTCAATACTAAATAGCTACTACCAAGCCCCATATATACACTTCAGTGTTTGGGTGGTTACGCACCTATTGGACCTGTGTTAATGATTGTTTTAATGGGTCCAGCATGTCCCCACACCAAAACATCAAGGCATCCACAGCGGAAAGCGCCTCGCAACTCCGCCATCAACGATGCTGCCAGCTGCCATTGGAACTGCTTGGAACATGCAGACATCACCTGTCAGATGTCAGCTGTCAGAATCAATGGGGATCATCATGGGTTATATAAGTTATCATCATGTTATACATTGAACTCCAAAAATGGCATGTTTTTATGTATAACGTATAACCCATTGATTATCCCATTTTATCATTATCAACATTTATCAACTATCAACTGATGTGAATTGATGTTGATAGATGGCTACATCAGTGACCTGTAAACTCCAAAAAATTGGAACGACAAGCCAGTGGATTTTTCGGAGAACTCCATGGTTTTTTGGCAACCTAAAGTCAAGATCCAAAGGATCCTACAAATTATTGCACAAATTGCTGGTTGTGGTCACTCTGATCATCCGTATTCCTCTATTATGTATAGTTATGTATATATATAATACATGTACCCTCTGGTAAATTAACATAGACCATTTTTAGTGCAAATCTTCCAAACCCTATCTGCCAGGGTCTCAATTTACTGGAGGGTCTGTGATTTCAACCCTCGGATCCGCCAGTTAGGACACCAGAATTTTTTAAGCCATATCTGCCATACAAAAACCATCCATTTTGGAGATCTCATCATGTTGAATCCTACAAGTAAAAAAACATATCCAAATGTTGTCATGTCGGTCATGTTGGTGGATTTGGAGGCATCATTTCTGCCACTAAGGGGCCGAGGTATAGGTGGCCAGTGTGGGCAGCATCTTCCGCTTCTGCGCAGATAGGAGAAAAGACACCTGCCGCTGTCGGGATTTTTTCTTGGCCGTCCCGGAGGTTTAATGTGGAGTGTTCACCATAAAAAAATGGGAATTTCATCAACAAACAATGGAATATTCGTCATCAGACATAAACATGATATGAATTTCATCAACAAAATGCGGCCTGGAGTGTCAGATGTTTTAATATCCTGTAAATTCCTGACCCTATCTAGAGTGGAACAAAAATCGTGAAAATCTTCGGACACCTACCATATTATGCAAAGTCTAGAATGATTTTGGATCATTTTGGGAACCCAATTGGACCTGACGATGGGCCATTTAAAGGTGCCAAATATGACAAATATCTTTCTGACCGGAGTTTCTAGGTTTCATGTTGAAATCATAAGGTCAATGGTCAGTAGATTGATGTAGGAAACACGAAGGTTTTGCATAGTTTTGCCAACAATGGGGTTTGCCTTAAAAAAGAATCCTTCAACAAATTCTGGAATAACATGACTAATCCTAGATACCCTCTGGTAATTTAACGTAGCTATTGAAAATGGCCATTAATAGTGGATTTTCCCATTAAAAATGGTGATTTTCAATAGCTATGTTAAATTACCAGAGGGTACTCCTTAGGTCCTTGTTCAACCAGCAAAACTTTAAAAAAACATTGCTAAGCTGAGATACAACACTCGCAAAGAAATTCATTTTTGGGGTAGACATATTCGACATATTCTCCCGCCCGATGTCTAAACAAATAAGCAATTGACCTACCATTCACCATGGTTTATCCCCCCACCAACGGATCCTGGCTTCGGTGCCATCCCTGGTCCCATTTTAACGCGTGTTTAACAAGGTAACGTGCATCCACCTCATCTATCCCTACATTACATTATATACAGTAATACAGTATCTCTACCTAATACAGTATCTAACTAATACATACTACTTACGTATCTATCTATTTATCCATCTATCCATCCATCTATCCATCTATCTATTTATCTATTTGTATCTTTATCTTTATCTCTTTATCCATCCATCCATCCACAAATACAGTACTGTATCTGGGACCATCATCGACCAGGATTTCTCGCCAGGTCACAGCATCTTGCCACTTCTGCTGCGCTAGCCGCACCTTGACGTGTCGTGGGGGGTTCGACTGATGGATCCGATTCATTGGAGGTGCCTAGCATTTTTTTAAGGCCTATCAATTTGAGGCCTAAATTTCAGGGAATATCCCCACAATTCATATGGCCAAACATATGGTACGTAAACACGTTCCTCCATTTTAGGATCCTGAATTTCCCATTGATTTGATTGATACCCTCTGGTAAACTAACATGACTATGGACAATCACCATTTTGAAAAGGGAAATCAACGAACTAACTGGCCATGTTCAATAGCGAACTGTGAAATTACCAGAGGGTGATTGGGATTGATCATGATATATGGAGGTCTCCGAAGTCATGGGGGTATCCCCAAAATCCATCGAATCATCCAGTCGGCATGGATGACCATGACTTAGTATAGGTTATTGACTATAACAAGAATTGTTTTGGGCTGCCCCCATTTAGGAAACCTCCAGGCACCAGGGGTCAGCGTTTTGACCCTGGAAATTCCATGAACATATCCCCATCTTGAAGGGGATCTCCACATCCCATAAGCTTTAAATACTCTTCTTTGGACCATTTTTGGTATCTTTAGTCGGATATATCATGGACAAAACAACTTCATCGGGGAAAAAGGCAGTGTCCCGTGAAAAGTCTGCGGTTGGAATTTGTGGCTTGTAAAGTACTGTATGCGAATCTCCGACAATCCAATAGAACCTCCACACACATGCAGATTAGACCTGCCAGTTAACCAAGCATGCTAAGTATGAATCCTAAACGCAGGGTTTGCACGGGAAAAACAGTGTTCATGAGCAATGATGCTCTTCTTGATTGTGGCAGTCGCAGCATATCGAAGCCCTCGCCACTTGTTTTCCATGTTTGTTTTGAATCAGAGTATATCCAGCTCAATGAATTCTGCAATACACATTACATACATCTGGATAAATTACACTAATTCACTAAAATGAAATGGGATAGTTACCCAAATCCAATTACAGTCCGAATACATTCATTAAACATCATTGGATTAGTAGCTTAATTAAGCTACAGTAGTATGTATCATTGAGATTATGTAAATTTCACCATCATTGGATCTGAAAATGGATCAAATTCCATTCGATATCCCATTTGACCCATGTACCAACGTTAAAATGATGTTGAAAAATCAGATTTCTCCAAATTATATCAATGGATAGTTGGGATAACAACTTTGAATTCGTTAAACAATTGCTGTTTCCTTCTGCCTTTCCCCTGAAAAAAACGGCAGTACCTGCGGCATTGCATGGCGGCATGGCGGCTACGGGGCGCTGCATGGCGGCTACGGCGTCGACATGGACATGGATTGGATGTATTGGATCACTTCAAGATGGGGATGTTTATGATTAATATATGTATAATATATGTATAATATGTATATAGTGTATATATATAATATGTATATTACTATATTTATACATGTACCATGAATTTGATGGTAAGATATCTATCATACTCACTATCAAGTGAGTATATGGGAAGTTGATCTATCTCGGAAGTTGACGGTGAAACAAATCTACTATCAACCATCCATCAGAAATTGCACTATATATATAAGTTTACATGGATTTACTATCAACTTATAAGGGAAATGGAGTGGTTGAAGGGAAAGGTTGCAGGAAATTATTGATGTTATACCATCATCAGCCAATGCGGTTTTCTTCCGTTCCCTTCAACCAAGTCTAGGAACGTGTGGAAATGAAAACCAATGCTGCCAACTGTTGGATATGGGTCCACACTGGGCAATTCCTTCCAAATGCTGGGATGCTTCATACAGGATGGCAGTTTTGAACTGGTGGAGCAGGTGATTTCATGACCTTCCCTGATGCTTTCTGGAACCAAGTGGTTGCCCTGTCATTTTGTGCTAAAAAGAGTGCAAAAAACATTTTCTGCACCACAAATGGTCATTTCTCGTGAAGATTCAGGAATGCAGGCCAGCCCACAATTCATGACCCCACAATAAAGCAGGCACTTGCAACGTCAAAGTAAGCTGCTCATGACTCTCCGCCGGTCAAAAAACACTGGCCCCTCAAAGGACCAAAGGATCTACAAGACCTGCAACACATTTATTCACGCATGGTAATCCCCAGGTAGTCCCCACGACATGCTGATGGCTTCCAAGCCCAGCTGCAAATGGGTTTTCAGCTCCTGCGACACTTGCAGTCGGTAAGTCGGCTTACAACATCAATCAAGCACTCACGACCTCGCACGAAGGGAAGGCTGAGGATGTTGTTGCTTTTCTTTTCGCATTGTGCGTGGTTGATGCGTGTTTCGTGCGTGCTTGATGAATTGAATAAGAACAACATCAGATAACTCAAAGGCAGACATGTACCTAGAATATGCATGGCACAGCTAAGACCTAAGAAATCAACACGTCTCCCAAAATCTCGACAAGTTGACATATCTTTCAAAGCAAATGGATATATATATATATGTACATTGTAGGCATGTATATATTTATAAAATATTTTATTATGTATGTATAATTGCATAGCGATAAAACCACCCAGCAGTCACGGATCATGGGCTCTACATCTAGGATCGCAAAGTGGACACAATCCAAACAGGTCGAAGGCCCTGTGTTTGGCTTGCCGGTGTCGTCCCAAAAGATTTGTTGGACCACCATTGCTTCGCCAGGTTTGCTTCGCCGATTTTGATCATTGACAGTTACATCATCATTGTTCAGTTCCCATTCTTATCCCATTAGCAAAACAAGATTAAAATCACATTAACTGATCATTAAATCATCCTCAGTTTCGCGTTTTTTCCCCACCTGCCAGGTGAGGGTTGTTAGATTTTATGTCAGTTGCCTGCTCCTCGTCTCCTCTCCTCCTCTCCTCTTCTCCTCTCCTCCTCTCCTCCTCCTGCTCAACCGCGACCCTCGACGCACAGTGGTCTCTGTCGGACCTCAACCACGACCATCCACGCCCAGTGTTCCCTGCCGGACCTCAACCACGACCATCACCGCCAGTGTTCCCTGCCGGACCTCAACCGCGGGTATCCCCGCCCAGTGTTCCCTGCCGGACCTCAACCACGACCATCACCGCCAGAGAAGATTTGCCAGTAACAAAATGTATAAATGTCATGGTGGGGATCACACGAAGTAAAGTAATTTTTTTGCACAAGTTACTTCAGTTGGGCCCTCATCACCATGACCGTTGCGGGCGTACCATTCATCATCTTCTTCGCTTCCTGGCGCAAAGACCACAAAGGTTCCTCCTCCTGCCGCCGCGAAATGGATGATCTAACGTGTTCACCTGGCACTGGAAAATCATTGAAAACTATGGCACTAATATGAAAAAATGCATAACAATGAACAGGTAAGCAGGATTAACCAGATTTAACCAGGTAACCCAAAAAAAAGTTGGGAGGATCATGAGTGGAATTCCCTGTTGGGGCTCCATGTTAGTATGTTTAAAGCTACCAACATGGGTAGCTTAAATGCTTCGTCCCCACGATGTACCACCATGGTCAACAGCTGCAACTTTACCATGGGGACAGAAGTCTGGAATCAAACCAGTTCAGATTGGTGAATTACCATCTAAATTGGTTCAACAGAAACCATGATGATCCTAGTTTTTGCTAGTAGTTTGGTAAGCCCAATCAGAAAAATAACGCTTATTCAAGATTCCGCCCGATTCTGCTGATTTTCTGCCCGAAGCACTTTTCAGGAGGACATCTCTCAGGCCGGAATTCCAGTCCGAATGAAGGCTGGAGAAGTGGCCTATAGGTATAAAACGGTATAAATCGGCAATTTTCCAGCAAACCACGTTTGATTGAGGGTAACACAAATCCTATTAATATCCTATCTGGTTGGTGGTTTTTCGCCACCCCTCTGAAAAATGATGGAGTTCGTCAGTTGGGATGATGACATTCCCAATAGATGGAAAAATAACTCAAATGTTTTAAATGATTAACCCGCATATTAAACATTATTAAACCTCCATTTTTCCCATTCATCTCCCATGAAATCACCCAACAAAAATACCGGTGATCATCGTCCCTCTCCTCGATCCCCCGCAGAACCAAAGCGACGGTGTTCATCGTCTCGGGAACCTCGACCAACAGCTGCGACTGTTTGCTAAGTTAAGATGAAAAACCGACTGTTCAAGAGGGAATTCATGGAAAACATGGAAAAACATGGAAAAACATCAACATCTGGGGCAGCTCTCATTGCCATAGGTAATTGTCAATTGGCAACAAACAAATCATCCCAAAAAATGCTCGTTAGAATCCTTGAATAGATCACGCCTCAAGTTGTTTAAATTGAATTTACCACCTTAGGGCTGTTACTGCTAGAAGAATCCCACATGTGTGGTCAACGATTCAGGATCTAGAGGCCATAAACATTGGCCTTTGACCATATCCGGTTTTTGTTGGCCGTTCTCATTTTGTTTGCCCTAATATTTGTTCGCGCTACTGCAGATCCTTTCGTAGGTTAGATCCATCATTTTCTTGGTACTGTAACATCATGTTTGGTATGTATAATAATTGTATAAATATATTGAACTGTACACCTCAACACAGCTTGTAGCATGCTTAAATCCGCATTGTTGCTGCTCCAATCACCCAGCCGTCTTGCCTGGGTATCCTGGGTTGATCAGATCCCTATATCTACACCTTCAGTGGGTCAGTTGGGTATTTTTCAACTGAGACATCGGTACCCAGCCTAGGCAGGTAAACAAACCAGCATAAACCAGCATAAACCTGCCTAAATTGGATCCTTTTGGCACATTGATCGATGGCAATTTGCGGTGACTCCCAGCGATGCTACTAACCTCTAGGGTGGGGATGTATGATGATGTATGTAGGTCTATACGTCATGTCCCGCAGAATAGTGATGAATTACTCTTATTTGCTTTTCCTATACACACACATCAAGTTTCAGAGGTTTCTGAGGCATTCCTCTTTCTCAGAGAAACTTGCCTCAAAGGTCAATGCGGGGGGTGTCGAATCGGAATCCTTGGCGTGTGCTGAGGAGTCTAGATGTAGCCAGCACACACAACTGGAACTCTCTGGTAAGGATGCTGACCGTTCATTCGTTAAACCTGCTGTTACACATCAAAGAAACTACTCTCCGCGCCCCAACCAACACTCCCCGCAAACCCCTGCTTTTGCATTGGATCGTTTTCAATCCCCAAGATGGCTGTTAGATGATGAACAATGACAACAGTTTAGACACCCCCAGAATACAATTTTTCTAAAAAAGTCAACGCCATCCTGGAAGGTTCCGTGTCGCCCTTCCGGCTATTGATCTGTCTGAAATGGGGGATACCGTGGTACCCGATGAATGATTTATGAAAACTTTAATGCGGAAGTTTCCACAGAATATCAAGCAACAAGTGAGCAGTGTTCTAAGCCTTCTCTAGGATCACTTGGGGGTTTTCACTTTGGGTACTGACTCATTTAATGATAGCAGTCCTCATCTTGCATCTCTAACAATGCAAAGAAATGCAAAGAACGGATAACCATAGGGTACGGCATGGTACAGCCTAGGTTTGGGGGTGCTGCTCAAGTAACATATGACACACATCCCTACAACCTGTACAACCTTTGCTTTCCGTGGCTGCCAGCTATTTGGAACGCCGAAACGGCTGAAACTCCAATCTTTGCGTTTCAAACAGCATTGACCAACATCACAACTATCCACAAAATCCCACATAATTACATGGTTCATTCATGGTCATTCCTGGTCATTCTATTGCACATGTTGGTCTTTGAAACAATATCTTTGGAGTATCGGACTTGACCCCAACGGTCAAACGCCCCTCCGTTCATGTTATCTGGCCACACCACATCTACAGCGTTTGACCCATCAACAGCCGAGTTACGCGCAGGGCTCCTTGAAACGCTTGGAGCATTGTGGAAGTGGGAAATCCCGGCGGCACGTTGGCCTCGTGTCTTCTTGAGCTATGCAATCATCATGCAATCATCATGAAGGATACTGACCAAGAATAAGGTTGCTCCCAACACCCCAAGTACAAGGGGGGAAACTTGGTTGATAAAGTGGTTAAATGACCAATTTCCCTCTCTTGTGGTTATAATTTAATTTACATACAATGGATTGGAGCAATCATGAATATCGTTGGATATCCACCTGGTTGGTGGTTGAGCCACCCCTCTGAAAAATATGCTCGTCAGTTGGGGTTACTATTCCCAATATATGGAAAAATGACAAATGTTACAAACCACCAACCAGCCACGCATATCAATACCCAACTGTGCATTTAAGCCCTGGAAAAGCTATTACCTGTAAGTGCATGTTTGATATGACATATTCCTCCGTTGGCATGCGGAGGAATTAACCTAGGAAAACCAACCAAACAAACCAAGGTTTGTCCTGATTTGGATGGGTGGTGGTGCTTGGGTGGAGCACCAGGTTCGACTATTCCAGGACACTTCCTAATCATTCCAAATTCCAAATCAATCAAAACGCTGTTGAAACACCACCACCAATTTGCATCTTCCGGCGATTGTTACATGTGGTCAACTTCTCGAATACAACTGGGTACTGTTCCAGTCTACTGTTGGGACCTGAGTGACCGAATTTGCTTTAGTCCCGTTTTGACCTCTGACCGAAAAGGATTTGTCTTTACAAATATGGGGTACCTTAAAAAACTTGCAATTTACATGAAAAAACATTGTGAACAAGGCACCTTACTCTGAGACAAACCCACGTGTTTTACCTGCATTCACACCAAACAAAATCAATATTCAATATGGAAAAACAAAAAAATATTGCAAACATATCCTGGAAAATGGCAAACTTTGAAAAGTATCGGACATGTGAACATCAATTTACACATCCAAAAGCATCTCAAAATTCAAAAAACAATCAAAATCCATGCATACAACTTTCCATGACATTTCCATAAAATCCATTCATTTTCCAGGATTTTGTCATGGATCTTGAATATTTCCAATGTGTTCCATGACGTTTCCATGCCATTTCCACGGAAATTTCCAGGAAAATCCCAGCATTTCGCCGCGGTGCCGCCACCACCCCACGCGGCTGCAGCAGCTGCGGCAGCGCCCGGACCAGCGGCCCTGTGTCCTGCCAGAGGGACGCCGGGACGCGGTTCAGCGAGTCGTAGGCGTCGATCAAGACCTCAGAGATTTGGAGATTTTCTGAGTGATTTTTGGGAACATTTGGACCACAGATGTGAATGTCTAGTTTAGTATTAACCATCCAATTATTGGGGTACCTAATTTTGACCCATACCCATTTTGTGGGATCTTAGGATTTTTCATGATTTTTCTGGGAAATCTTCGAGAAGTTCATCTAAGTTACGGGATCATCAGCAAAAGCCACTGCCAGGAAGCATCTTAATTATATCTAAAAGCGGATCACTCTACATCATCTGAACAAGGTTATGTCAATATCTAACAATAATTCTCCAGGAATAAAGTCTGTGATAGTTTTGGACATTATCCATGATAAAACATTATAAAACATAGGGCTTACCATACTTTGGGAATTCTGAGATGACATGCTAGCACACTTTTTTGCAGCACATCCCTCCATTTCGGCACAAACAGGAAACTATGATATCATCATGACATGCTATTAATATGTGCTTATATGTTGAACATGAAGAACTAAGAGCCAGCAAAAGAGATGAAAACAATAGAAACGAAATCGACCCGGACTGTTTTGGTGATTGCCATTTGAATGAGTACTATTGATGACTATTAGGGAACAAAAGTGGTCGATTTCCCATTGGCTTTGCTGCAGTGTACATATGTTGCTTTGCCTTGGTCATTTTTCAATAACTGTATTGTATCCATTCATTTCCTGGTATGGTCCAAACTCTCTTAAAACAAACATCCTACCGTCCTGCTTCTGTGAAAGAATGATTTGGCGCGGTAGGCACCGTGCTACCCCCTGCATCTCCCTAGAATTGTGGAGCTCTTCATCCTTCTTTTTGAACACACCAAGTTGGGCACCTGCTACAAGTAGGTGCAGTGAGGTCGACGAGTGGGTCAAACGATGGCGTTTTGCAGTCACAATCAACTCCTAAAGGTTGGGATATTACCTTTGCAACCATACTTCTATAGATACACTGTCACTCTTTGCTACTCGTTGAACAAATGGCTGGGCACGTTCTTCCCCAAAAGTGACAAGAGACCAACGTAAAAATGTTGTTTATTCTATTTGTATAAAACTCACCCAGACAGTTTCGGATCCATTTCCTACTTGGCTATGAGTCAAAACCTGACACTCTACCCTAGAATAGCTGGGATCTATACATTGTGCCCCAGTCCTATAGTAATATCATATATGGGTAAGGTACCCTCTGGTAATTTAACACGGCTATTGAAAATGGCCAGTTATAGTGGATTTTCCCATAAAAAATGGTGATTTTCCATAGTTATGTTAGTTTACCAGAGGGTAACTTGATCCATTTCCCAATTGATCGACACTTGACAGCCTGCCCTGCCGTCAGACGCAACCGCCCAGGGGCAGCATCATAGCGACGTCCGGCCAAGGCCCAGTGCTCAGCCAGCGCAGCACCTTGGGCAAGTGGCTATATTAGTGTAGCCTCAAGTTGCAAATTTTTCGACCGAACATTATTACACTACATGTACATGTGTTATATGTTATATAAATATATAATATATATATATAATATATATATATATAATATTATATATATAATATATATATATATAATATATAATATATATATAATATATATATATATTATAATATATATATTATATATATAATATATATATATATATATATATATATATATTATATATATATTATATATATAAGTCAGTTGATTTAGAGGCACCCGCTTGGAAGTTACCCCAACGACAACAAACAGGGCCTGGGTTTTGGTCCTTCAACATCCCTTAACCAAGTTGGCATAAATTGGCGACATTCAGCCAGCCCCTGCTATGCTAAAAACCCAAGGCTCCGTCACCCTCGATGGCTTTCAAACGATTCGCCAATTTCCGTCTCAGGGGCGACATCTTCTGCTCGCCTGCCCACGGGAGCTCACTGAGCTCACAGGAGGCTTTTGCGCGGTTTGGAAGACATGACTTTTGGACACTTTTGGGATGTAAGTCCAACGAAAGTGAGGTAAATATAAAATAGAATCATATCAACTTGCCGAAAGTTGAGTTGAACGAAATCGGTTCAAGATTATCCTTAGAAAAAATTGGATATGTGGGTTCAAGCAAAACATTGCATGGCAATGAACCATGCAATGTATGCATTTACCCTCTGGTAAACTAACAGTTTGCTATTGAAAATTGCCATTTATTGTTGATTTACCTATATAGTAAAAATGGTGATTTTCTATGGCTATGTTAGTTTACCAGAGGGTAGAATCATTTAGATGCATCTGGCGTGAAACGTTAAGGATGAATAAACACACTAGCATCGACAACCCTGCCACACTACCCCAGTCCGTCAGACCCGCTTGACCTCTAATGTTGTTGGGGGGTCCAAATTCCAACCAATTACCACTTCCAAATGCCAACCTATTCTCTTTCTGGCTGGTTCCAGACCATCCCGACAATGCATCACGCGGCAAGGTCAATCATCTGAAACAGCGGTGGAACATAAGATAATCATGGCGTAGAACAGCTACCAGTGCGGGAGAACTCTGCACAATGATATTGAACATAATTTTCACCAAAGTGTTTTCCCAGTTTTCCGAGAAACAAACAATTCATCCAATAAACATTACATCCATCTACGAAGTTCACATCTTTGCTTGGTTAACTCCCTCTATTTTTTGCTCCCTCATCCCATAAAATAACCCAGCTGAAATCACGAAAAACATGTTGGAAACATGGATATCATATGATATATCATGATGAAAAATCATGATTCAATCATGATTTCAGAATAGTATCCTCCATTTTCCATCCAAAATCATCCAAACATCTAAGCTTTCTCTCTTGGGACCAGGACGCTGACCGCCTAGGCCCGGCACGAGAATCGGGAAACCCAAGACTTCGGAGGCCGCACGGATCACTGTGCCCTGCTTGGATTGCTTGGCCGCTGCGGGTGGGGATCGATCAGATCGGGACTGAAGGATACTGAAGGAATGGACGGAGCAACAAATATCAGAGGCTAGAATTATATGGGATATATATATATATGGTATAATCCCAATATATCCCAGTAATTATATAGTTATATATGGGATATAATGGGATGATATATCAGAATTTATGGGATATATGATATATATATATATATGGGATAATGTGGAATTGTATCATGAATTTCTGTGAAATTATCCCATATCCCATTGTTGTATCTTCATTTCCCATCATCTATGGAATATTGCGACGGCCCCACAGGGCCAAGACACTCAAAGGCTGCTACCCGTTTTGCTCGCAGCTCTTCGATCCAAAAGGGGCTACATAAAGTAGCACTATGCACATGCATGTCATGGGGCGAGAATAAGGTATATTCTCTAACACCCCTCCACAGCCTGAGTCGGTAGTCTCAAGGCTGATTGTGAAACCTAGCCGCCACACTGACCACATGCAGTGTATTGTGCCAAAATGGCGTGGCTATGTGAAACGTCTCTCACTTGGTTTCCTCTGCGCAGTGCTGCTTGCACCATTCCACAAGTTCTCTTGTGGTATCTTTCTCCATTTCCAATCACATACACCCTGTCTTGAGAAAGACTGGCGAGTGCCTGTGATGTTCGCAATCTTGGACCCCCTCCATGACCAGCAGATCCTGAACCTGCTGCTTCTTGGCCTGGAAGATCTGTTTGCGTAGAAGCATCTCTTGTGATCTTCACAGCGTTTCTGCGGTTCCTTCGCCTACACATGGAGATGGTCCCCCATACAGCGGTGATCAACGCCAACAGGTGCACGATGAGCATGTACAACAGGAAGTTCCACGCACTTCCTTCCTGTTCTGATTGAGCCTTGGCACCAGTTATACCACACAGCAAACATGCCACCACCAAGCCCCTTCTACACAGCGGCATGATGCTGAGTAGATCATTGATACGCTGACCAGTTAGACTCTTAGTGCCTAAGTCGGCCCAATTCACATCTGTGCCAACCTTGCGGATTCTTATTTTCCCTGCTCTGACCTTTTCTTGGAGCCACGGTTCCTTGATGTCCAAGTGCTTGGGCTTGCCCACACCGCTGCGCGATGCTATGCCCTTTGCAGCTGTTGAATCCGTGTCTAGCACCAAGGATAGGTCCGCATATCCGAGACCTTCCCAGATCTGCTTTGACAGCAATCCTGCAGCTCCACCGCGGGTCATGGAATAGTATTCCGCTTCTCCACTGGAGAGAGCTACTACTGTCTGTCTGGCACAGCTCGTCTCTATGAGATGTGAGCCAAACTTTTCAGCATAGGCAGACATTGAGCGACGCGTGGCCTTGTCGGTCGCCCAATCAGAATCGGTAAATATCGCAATTTCCGATGGAGCGTCTTGCAGCTCGAAGATCCACACCTCAGATGGGTACTTGGCAAGGTAGCGACCAAGCCTACGCAACCGCATCATGTGCAATCTTGTCGGTTTCGCCATACCTGAGCTAATCTCACTCATGGCGTACCGAATTGAAGGTCTGTCAAGAGACAGGTACAATGCCGTACCGGCGAGGCTTCTAAACTCAGTTGCTTCTTCTGGAGATAACTCTTTGTCTGCTGAGCGATCTCCCTTTCCGGTGTCCTTGCAACTAGGAGAATCCACTCCCTTTGCATTGGACAATCCCATTTCCGACACCAAGATGTCTACGTATTTCTGATCTGCTTGCCATGAGAACCCGGAGCCGGTCCACTTGATGACTCGATGCAAGTGACTTCCTTCTTGCACTTCTCCGCCCCATTGCTCTGGTCCGATTCTCGGAAGAACTTTGGTTTCAAAGCTTTTCACCATGAGCTCGTCCAACTTGTCCAAGTCTGAGCTCAGCCCTTCTGCCAAGAAGTCGTCTCCATGGCATGAGAGCGTAACTTGCCATTCGGGATGAAAGAACAACCCAGGCACAACCTTAACCGGATGGAAACCTCCTTTGGTGACCTTGTCCTCGACGAACTCGCCCCACTGTTTTGAAGCTTCTCTGGTTCCGTTCATTGCCTTCAGCAGATACCAGAGGTGTCCGTCGTACACGTCTTCTGGAGGGATAACCGCAATCTTCCCTGTGCTGTAAGCGTGGAAAAATGCTACGCTCACGTCATATCGACTGATGAGCTTCGGACCACGTGGTTGACCTTTCCTGGCAGTTGCAGCTGATGAAACTACCATCCTGTGTCCCTTCAGCGGAGGTGTCCCTGAATGGACATCGTCACGTGGGCTTGTGTTAACCTCTTGGGCTACACAACGACTTCGGACTCCGTTTGGGTCATCCGGCAATGCTTTCCAGCCATCAACCCAACGGCTTTTCACGATCTTGAGGCCCTTCTGCCGTGCCTCTTCCCAGGTGATATCGGTTTTCACCGGGTGTTCTTCCATCTTGTCCAGCTCCCTGCCCCTGGCCTTCTTGACCTTTTCTAATGGTAACTGAACGCCTGTTCTTTCGTCATACGCTGCCTTTACTTTTCCCCAGTCTGGGTATGCAGCGATCGGTGTCCACTCCGACCAGTGAAGTGTGGGAAGACCACCGATCATTTCTGATTCTGGCTCTTGCTGTTCAGCCAGGTCATCTGGTGAAACTTCAGCCGGTCTCTTTTCGCCTTGCTTTGGCGTCTTCTTCTCCTTCTTCGGTTCCGATTCTGGACCGGGAGATGGCCTTTTGGCCCTTGATGAATCCGCGGTGCTACCCGCAGGATCCACTTGGCCAGCGGGGCTACCCGCTTGGCCGCACTTCCAGATGTTGGAGCGGAGCCGCCCGCTTCCAGATCAGGGACTTCTGGAGCATCTGTCCGCTCCATCTCGGCGTCTTCCAACGGTTCTTTACTCTCGTCGGACGCCTTGTCTTTCTTCAGTAACTCTCCGAATCGCTTCTTGCATTCTGCTGAATGTCTCTTCGGATCATCCAAGCTTGAGAAACAACCTGGACATCTTGGGGTTTGTCCATACTTGATCTGTCGATCCAATGTGATATACACTGATCTTGGAGCTCGGTCCGCCTTGGCATCTGGTTTCAGGATGGATGTTGGTTCACCTCTTGGCTGCCAAGGAACTCCTTTCATGTTGTCCAACTTTTCTCTGGACCATCGTAACTTCTCAGGTCGTCTCCAAAGAGATCGGCATCGCCTGATTCCATTCTCAGTGCCTAGGTAATGCTCGTCTGAGTTGAGCGATTTACCAAGCCACACTCCAACTGCACTTTGAGCGTCCAACTTGCCTTTCTTGTCATCAGCAAGTTTGAAGTGCGAAACTTCCCCAAACTCTGTGATTTCACCTTTGTATTCTCGGCCTCGGAGTCGCTCGTACGGCGTCTTGCCGTCCGTCTTCACGAGGAACCTGCTCAACAGCCAGGCCGAATGTCTTACGGCCCACGGGTATATCAAACTGTTTGGCTTGACCTTATAGTTTGGGTATCTTGTCTCAAGGGCATTAACGACAGTTCTGACTTGCCTTGATACTTCTAGAATTGCGCGCTCCACTGCTCCGTTTGACGCGTGTGAATCACGCGGTGCAGTTTGAATCTGTGCCTCCTTGCCCCATTGTTGGCAGCAGCATCTGCCAACGCTCTGATGGACGGTTCCCCATCAGTATGGAGCAAAACTTTCTGTCTTCCTGTGAAACGTAGTGCCTCTACCACCACATTGATGGCATGTGGATTGGCACCTTTTGCAACAACACTTGCAAAAACACATCCAGTCCTTTCGTCAATGACAACCAGGACTGGGACATTACTTTCGTCTTCCCCTTGGGGTTCTTGGAGATCTTGGGCCCTTGGGTCTGCACTCTCCCCTAAGTCCAAAACTCTACCCAGGAAACAGTAGTCAAGTGAAACGCGTGGGACTTCTTGGGCCTCATCTCCTTTTGCTCGTGGCTTGTGTGCGTCTTCACGCACCTTTCCTGCCATGCAATGTTCGCACCAATTTCTGAGTGGCACGTGGGTCAACATATGGCTGTCGTACTCAGCCTTTGAAACCGTCTCTGGGATCTTCTTTGCTTTGACTGGCCTTGGGACTTCTGAAACTTCAGGTGGTGGTTCACCCAAGGCTGGAAGTTCTTGAGGTGGGTCCTCAAAGACTGGAACAGGATTTCCAAGCCCATCTGTTGGACACACGGGTTCTTGTGCTTCATCATCTTCTCCAGCTGGAATGGCTTTCTTTGCCACCCTTGCTGCTGCCATCAACCTGCCATGTTCTTTGGCTGGTTGACCCTGCTCAGCGGGGCTACCCGCTTGAGCCTGACCAGCGGGGCTACCCGCTTGAGCCTGACCAGCGGGGCTATCCGCTTGGTCCGCGGTGCTACCCGCTGGATGCGCAGCTATGGTTTGAGCGGGGCTGCCCGCATGCTGGCTTTTACACCCAGAAACTGGGAGCCAATATACACCCCTCTTCTTTACCAACTGGATTTTCTCGGATTGTTCCACTGCTTCTTGAATCAGGCTGGCATGTTTTGAAACGATCAGGCATTGGACCTCTGGACCAATCACCGTCCAAGTTCCTTTGAGTGCTGCCTTGCCTGCACTCATTACTGAAAAACCAACCTTGTCAGACTCTGCATAGTCTATGTTGAAATCACCACCATCAGTTGACATGGTGCTTCGTTTCATGTTGCCTGTATCCAATGGTTCACCCGTTACCGTAACTAACCCAGTGGTTATAGTGGAATTTAACTTGGTGGCAAACTTATCGAACCCTTTCTGAAACAAATGCATCCCGGCCCCCGTGTCCACCAACACCTCCTGCTGTCCTGCAATGGATGCTGCAATGAACGTAGTCTCCTGAGTCGGGGTTGCCGTCATTGGTTCAGGCTCGTCTGAAGGCGCTGCTGCATTTGGGGTGCGGTTCTTCCCGCTACCTTTTACCTTCTGCTTATCATCTGCGGCCTTCTTCCTACATTCAGCCTTTATATGACCCTTTTTCTTACAGTAAAAACATTCTTTATCAGCATTTGGATTGCTTTTGGGTCCATCCTTACTTTTACCATCTTTGGTGGATGGTTTGCCACCTTTTGATCCCTTTTGGTCTCCCTTGCCACCCTTCTTGCCACCTTTACCCTTACGCTTGGGTAATGCACCAATATCCATTGGGGCTGGCATTTGTTGCAAGACCCGGTTGGTTCTTGCAATCTCCAAAAGCTCGGTACGAACTTGTTGAAACGTTTGAAGTCGTGCTGATTTTCTGATGATGTGATCTCTGATGGATTGATCTTGCAATCCATTCACAACAACTCCCAATAAAATCTCCTCATCCAAGGTTTTCCCAGACTCTGATTCGTATCTACGAATGGTTTTGTCGAATGATTCAAGTTCACTCTCGATGTCACTGGTGAAACGTGTTGATAAAATCAACGAAAGTGATCCCACATATCTGGAGGCAACTCTCGGGTGATACTGTTCAAACAGTCTACGGTACGTTTCAAATCCTTCACCTACTCCGCAATTGTGGGCTATATCGAGGGCACGCCCCCTCAACAACATCACCAAGATGTAGTAGAGCTGCCCTGAAAGTCTTTGCTCGTTGGGTCCTAGGGATCTGTTCACCACTGGTACCCTACTTTGTTCACATCTTTCCAACATTGGAATATACTCCTGGGCAATACAACCAACATAACTTTTGAAGATGAATGCCCAATCAGCAAACGATCCATCATCACCCTTAAAAACCTCAGGCTTACCCAACGATCTGGTATCCACCAAACTTGAACCATGTGAGGATAATGGAGTGTTGTGGCCCAAACCAAAACCAAAATTCCTAGGTTCATCCACCGTGTCCGTGGCTATGCTTACCCTCCGTGCCCTTTCTTGTTCCAGCGTGAGCACGCGGTTCTGCATCTGGGTGAGAAGCTGGTTAGTGTGCTGCAATTGCTGCACCACCTGCTGCATTGGATCCTGGGCCTGAGCTGTCGGTATCGTCCCCGCTTCCATCTCCCCCGAAGTCTGCATTGTCGAAGGGAGGAACTGGTTCTTCTTCTGCTTCCTCTTCAGCAGTGTTTGGTACCTTTGGGAACGGCTTGACCTTCTTCTTTGTGAGAGGGTGGTACTGAGCTATCAAAGGAGTCCGCTGTGGCACCACAGTCACAAATCTCCTCCTCCTTGACACTTTGTCGGCAAAGGCTAAGACAGCTGGCCTCAGTTTCTTCTCACGTTCGTCGCAAGAAGAGCACTCAGGTGGAAGGTTTTGACGAAGTACCCAATCCCCTACTGTGCCTTGGGGAATGTATGGCCTGAGGGCCTTCACAAAATTCCTTCGCTCGTGGAATCTGCGCTGCTTCCACTCCTTCCTGCCTTCACCGAGGAAGTACTGACCTTGGCTGTATCTCTGTTTTACAGCCTGGTTCCTGGCAGCCCTCTCTTGGCGCTTGGGTGCAGCTGATTTCAACCTCAGTGGTTCCCTACCTTGAGATTGCTTGGACCTCCTTCTCCTTGGTCTGTTTGGGTTTGCCACCAATCTCAAAGTCTGTTTCTTTGGATCTTTCTGGAGCACCACTGTCCTGGTTGCTCCACTGGCCGATCCCCTTGATGAACTGGCTTGGCCAACCAGCTCGGGGTATTGGGCTTCTGCCCTCCCTTGAAGCGCTTCGAGGCGCTTCTGGATCCCTTTCTGGATCCTTTTCTCTTGCTTTTCCTTGCTGCGCGTCCCGCGCTTGTTCTTCTTACGCGCCGTTGCGCCTGCCGGTGCGGTTCTACCCGCAACCGGCGCACCCGCGGGTCTGCCCGCTGGGTGCAGGTGACGCGGGGCTACCCGCTGTCACCTAGGAGACCCTGGTTTCACACGCAGAGCTCCGCTACCATGCGACGGCCCCACAGGGCCAAGACACTCAAAGGCTGCTACCCGTTTTGTTCGCAGCTCTTCGATCCAAAAGGGGCTACATAAAGTAGCACTATGCACATGCATGTCATGGGGCGAGAATAAGGTATATTCTCTAACAAATATTTATCACCATTCCAAAAAAACACCCAGTCATGTAGGTCAATTTATATATATATAGGTTTATTTCAATGGAGGTACCCCTAATATCCTCCAATCATCCATTTTAACAGGACTTTCTATTACAAGCCATCCAGCTATTGGGGTAGCACCATGCAAACCCCCATGAAGCCCAGGAGCATGGTACAGCCCCCAGTCGATAGCGTTCACTTGCCTTTTTTTAGTGGATGAATTCTATGGCTTATGGTAGATATAACTGTAGCATTCATGAATGTTAATCAAAATCATTATAGTTTGACTGCCATTATTTATGTATATATATATAGTTATCTACCATATAAGTCATATAAACTATAGTTATATCAGCCAGAAACATCCATAAACTAGTTGGCCCGTTCATGGTTTATAAACCAACAAACGTTTAACGGGGGCACCACCACCGTGACCCCCAATTTTTTCGCCTCGCCGCTCGGCGCGCACCTCCAACTCCACCACGTCCACCTGGCTCTTTGGGAACTGATCTGCCAACCACAACGGCACCGAGCCGGAACCTCGGCACGGAACATCGCCGTGAACGCCGTGGCCGTGGATGGCCGCGGCCAAATTTGTCTACGGAAATCCATGGAAATCCATGGAAATCCACCAACTAAATATTGAAGACTTTCAATGGGAACATCATTCAGTGGCCACGTTTGACTATCAGAGGGTATTCAGTGGGATAATTGTGGAATAGATCATCCGGGAAATGAAGGGCAATCTTTTGGAACAAAACAATAAACCATCCGCTGGGGTTAATGAGATCGCGTGTGTCCCGTTTTTTTCGTTTTTTTTCGGGATGTCAAACGACCCCCTTCTTACTGGGATTGTTCCTTGTTTGGGTTAGTTCATTATTGTAGACAAACCACAGTCATAAAGTGACAAATTTTGCTGCGTTGATCTGGCAGATATCCTGTCGACCTCACCATGCTACCATCATCACAACACAACTGGACAAATTTGGGGATAAAATGTAGCACTTGTCATGTGGCTGTGCTAGAATCATAAATGGTGAACCATGAAATCAAGACGGAGTTTCTGCGGGAAAAGCAGAAAACACCTTGCCACCAGCTGCTGAATGTCCTGAAAGGCCTGGAGATACTTACACCATCCGGGAGGTTTCAAGCCTAGACTGCTCATTGTGGTTTCCTTTTGGCCACATCTGGAAAGGCAACTGGTAAGCGAAAGTGTCTGCATGACAAGCAAACCCATGCCCAAAACCTTTGGTTTGAAGAAGGTTTTGCAAGTTCCACCGTGCTGCCAACAACATCTCGTTGCAAGGCTGGGAAAAGAGGTCGTGTTTTTGCTAGAAAAAAACAATTCAGGCCTTTTCAAAAGAGGGGCAAAAAAATATGTTCAAGACACCTGTGGTTCTTTCCAAAATAACAATCAATAAAAATCTTGGAGCCCAAGGATTTGGCAAACTGCTGTCAATCTGCCAGATTATCCATTCAGATCTACTATATTATACCAATCCTCCATTTCACATAGTTGTAAGTGAGAATTGGTTAGTGGCCGTCAATTATAGCCATATTGCTATAGGTGCAACAATGGTCATTTCAAACCTTGTGAAACACCAATTGTCTGAAACAGTTTGGGGCTGAAGTCTGTCAAAAAGTCTCAACCGTTTCACGCCAAGACAAACGACAAATTCAGCCGAATGGCAACTGAAACGGCCAAGCCTCCATTGTTCGGTTTTTTTCTGTTGTAAGCCATATTCCGTATAGATCCCCCAAATGGTTTATTTCAATGGGCACTTTAAATATCAGATTGAGCAAAAACAGGCCAAATAGGGCGTACCAACAATGATTGTTGGTTATGATGGGGGAACAGGGGTGCCACAACCTGTTGGCTATATTTCCGTCAAATTCCAGCTGTGGTTGGTTTCATCCCAATGGTGGTTGGTTATATCAGTTATATCGAACAAAAACACCAACAATATATCCCAAAAACTCAACATTCATCCGTTTAAAGATAAATATAACCCCGAAACAGCATCAACTGGTGGACAGAGAGTTGCCAGACTGTCGACGCACTGATTTACAGCATATCCAATATAAGTGTAATCAACATATACACACGGATTGTCCAACTTCGGTTAAACATAAATATCCGAAGGTTTCTTCAAATGGGGGATCCCCAAGGCACCATGGGTTTCAATACTAAGCCATGGTGTAATGCTGACCTCCATATGCATTACTATGAACATCATATCATATATATATTTACTTATTTATTTATATTATATATATATATATTTATATATATATATATTTATATATATATTTATATATATATATATATATATCCCTAGACCCTCCAAGTACCCATACAACTGGTGATCTACCCCATAGTTTGACTACTTTAACCATTATACAGATACACTAAAACTATAACTATATATATAATTATATATATATACACTGATTATCTGATGGTCTCACTTCATTTAAACTTAGGCCACGTTGAAATAAAATATATCCATGAATTCCACCAATATTTAATTAAAAATCAAATATATACTTCACGCTTCATAGATGTTTAAAGAACTATATATATATATATATATACAGCTAATTCTAATTGTTATATGTATATATATATATAAGTATGTCATGTATAAATAAATATATAAATAAATAAATAAACAAATAAATAAACAAATAAATAAATATAAACAAAGAAAAATATATATATATATGCTAGCCCCCCAAAACCGACGTTTTTGAGAGTTGGCAATGGGTGTCGTAGGGCTGCAAGGATTTGAGGGGATTGCAGACATGTAATTTGTACAGTTCATCGCGATGCTTGATTTTGAGAATTGGCAATGCGTCTCGTAGGGCTGCAAGGATTTGAAGGGATTGCAGATATGTAATTTGTACAGTTCATTGCTGCGATGCTCGAGGGAAAAGCATAGCAGTAGATGTAGAAGCGCGGCATTGGGTAGTATCACGGATATCTAGAAGATTGATGGCCACCAAGCTGACTAAGAAGCCATTGCACCCCTTTCTTGACATTCCAAGGTCCTGGGCGGTGGACAGGAACAAAGGCGCCACCACTGCAGATGGATCTAGCCATCTGGAAGTTGACAGGACGAGGCAAATAGACGACCTTGACGACATCCACATTGCCATTCGCCTTGGTGACAAAAATGAAATCAACTTTGGAGGTTTCAGGAAGCGCAGCCTTGAACTTGATCGCTGGCGGAATATTGTCCATGTCTGACTCAAAGCTTTGAAGAAGGTCTGCAGGGTTTCCACATGGAGGGATGTAGGACGTCCATGGACTTGACTGCCTTGGAGCACTGCCGGCAGGCTTCTGCCACAAAGTCGGCCACAGAGATTGGCCGTGAGCTATCCAAATGCCCGACAAATGGCTTTTCCAAAGATTTCAAGATCCATTGTTTGCCACTCAGCTCTTCGATGGCTTTGTCCATCAACGCACCAGACATTGTTGATGACAATGGCCAAATGCCCCTAATGCCAGGCAGGTCTTGGGAACAGATCTGGAGGAATTGTATTTGAGCCAGACACAGGGCAAACGCAAGGTGGACGGAAAAAAACAATGCTAGGACATGAGCGCAAGAGCAAATACGAAGGACACTATGGTAGCTTGGGTTACATGTTGGTAAGATGCAAGGCAATATGTATACATATATGAAACTAGGGATCTGAAGACTTCACCCAGCCCCAAATAGGAACAAGCAAGCATTTTCATTTTCACCGCGATCCCAAGCTGTCGTCTTGATTGCTACACTGTGCCGCTCGCAGCTGGCAGTTCTCCGTCACTAACTGATCACACAGAGCCTTCAGTTCCTCATTTTGAGCTTCGATGTCCTGGTGGCAAGAGATGGCGCCCAGGTCCCAGGTACTCTGTGCACTCCCTTTTCAACTGTCCGAGACGGTGGCGCAGTACCGATTTCCTGGTAGAAGAAGACGAGGAGGATGATGAGGATGAGCTGGAGGATGCATTCTTCAGTCGTTTTGCTCCTTGACCCGGCGATTCACTGGAGGAATCGCTGTCGCTTTCCTCCAGTGCTGGGAGCGCCAGCGGTGCTGGTGAGGGCGCAGCGCAAGAAGCTCCTTCTGTTGCTTTGGCGCGGTCATGCCAGAATCACGTTTAGCTGCAGCAAGGTTCTTTGCCAAGACTTCATCGGCCTCGCGGGTCCATTCACCATTCATCCCTGTTGCCAGCTTGAGCTTCTTCTGGACGGAAGCAAGGGCAGAGTTGATGACTTCCCGGGTCACAGGAGAAGTCTTGATGGATGAATAGTGATGGCACCCGCTTGATCTTGGTTGACCACATCTTCTGGCGATTGCCTGGGCCTGGTACCCTGAGTCTCCAAAACTAATAAATTTAGGTGCCAAAAAATTACGTAAATTTTGGGATTTACTACTAGCAAACTACCGTGGATTTACGTAAATTTTGACTAATTTTTACTAACGTTAGAAAGCAAAGGGATTTCCTAAGCTGAAAGGGCACGCAGCTGACATACGTAGGCTGGAAAAGGCCGTAATGGCATGTTGGGACCATCATTTTGATTCTGATAACCCGCAGCATTTACAGATTTCAGCCATCTTGCAGTTGAATGTTGAAGTTCGCGACGTGCTGGATTGCTTTTTGCCCAAAATGGGCTACTTGGCTTTACCTGAGAATGTGCATGCAGAAGTCCTTCCAAAATGTTTTCCAATGGTGCAGCTACATGTACAACTACAGGACCATCATGCTGGCACTGACCTGCAAATTTTCAATTTGACAAGCAAAACACATTTCTTTACATGCAATGCAACTTTCAAATGCAATTCATCCTTACCTCACCTGGTGTTTCAAAGGTGAAACCAAGATGAAAGCTGTGCAAAGACTTTGGAAGTCCTGCCAACAAGCATTGGGCAGTGGCACAGGTAGCAGCACTCAAGAACCGCCATTTGCAATTTTTTAAACACAAGCAGTGAAAGGAAAGGCCGCTGCAATGTTGTGTTAGTTACTTGAGAGAATGACAAGTTGCAATTGCCACACAAATGTTTTGTTTGACTTTACTTGCTCTCTAAATTTACTCAGGCCTTATTTACGAAGTGACTTGCTATAGGATTTTGACTTTACTTTTTGGTAATCTAATATGAAAAGTTCTTACTTGATTGGTCACTTGCAAAGATTCTGGCTTTACTTGGACACATCCATTAAACATACGAGTATAACAAAACTCAATCTTTGTTGTGAAAAAACTGCTTGTCACATTGTGCACTAAAACGACATTCACTAAAGCTTGAAAAATACTATTACATTTCTGTCATAAATTCCAAGTTTCAATGACAAAAGCTCGAACAAAAACACACAAAAACATGCACTTTTGATGCACTTTTTCTTTTTTTCACAAAATTTACTAACACCAACAAAATTAGCCAAAAACATATATGTAATTTCTTCTCTTTTAGTAAATTTACTAAATTAGTAAATTTAGTAAATTTACTAAATTAGTAAATTTACTAGTTTTGGAGACTCAGTGTATCAGGCCGCGCTGGAGCAAAAGGCGCTAGCTCCAAGTATGCAGCGCCACCGGCCAAAGAAACACGCCCCTTCACGCTGATGGCCATGGTGCTAACGGAGAGAAGCGACGAAAGAGCTAGAAAACAGCTTCGAGCGGCAGTTGTTCAGAGAGACTGCAGAGTGAACGCAGCAGTACCAGGTTGACTCGACAAGCTTGCGTGCAGACCAGGCGCCGACTGCATTACATAGGTCGCAGAGCTTCAGATTCGCTCGGCCAATTCAATCTCCGCTACCAAAACTCCCCGACCATCTCCGCGGATCATCGGGTCTGGCCAACACTGGTCAATTAGCTTGTCAGGTCCATTGAAACTAGTGAGGCCAATGCAATCCCAAACGATCCCAAAAGAAACATTCATAATCGTGATTTTTTGGTGTATGATTCGGGGGTATGATTCGCACAACTCGAACATCCTGCCTTTACTAAAATCTGCGCACGTTAAAAAAAGACACAGCCATATAATATATATATAGAAAAATACTAATTATCTATCTAACTTCATTTAGACTGTAGATTAATATCCGCTTTTTTCCCAAGAAAGGCCACGTTGAAAGCCGCCAAAGCGCCCAGGCCGATGACCAGGATCCGCGGCTCAGGCGCTTGGATTGTGCGCACAGCGCAGGCCACGGCGGCGCTTAAGGTCTTGGGATAGTTCAGGGCTAAGACCTGCGTGGGGCTCCCGTTGAAAATTTCTGAGCTAAGCGGATCTAACCAAGAAAAATGGGGGATGTCATGGGATTTTGATAAATTTATAGCTGATTCATGACAATCAGTCACAGTGTCACAATAACTCTAACAAGTTTGGGGTTCAAAACTCCAATAACCGTGGTTTGCATTATGATGTAACTATGATATTCATTGGGTTCATAAACCAGCAAACATGGCTGGGGGCCAAAAAATTGTGCGAGTGGATCGAGATTGATGCCCGGGGAATCTCTAGGAAAAGCTATAGCTCTCTCTCCAATAAGAAAGATGTGTGCAGTGTATAGGTAGGAACAGATGCGTGTGCGCACATTTATGGATACCTTTCAAAATAAACAAATACAAGTAAATAGAAAAAGAGAAAAAGAGCGAGAGAGAGAGAGAGAGAGAGATAGAGAGAGAGAGAGAGACAGAGATAAAATATCATGCACACATATAAAATTATGAAAACATATGTGTATATATATATGTGAGATAATCAGGTGAGGAAACAACATATAGATAAATTGGTTAAATATTGGTTAAAGATTTGGTCTGCAAAAAAAATCACCTCCGCCTCCATCCAGGCCCACTGGGGTCTAAACTACAAGAGTAACATTCGCTGCTGAAGGGTATAACCAATCCCCAAAAGACAGAAACGATATTTATCACTATTTCAGTATGATTTTATTTTTTCTACGTTTTTTGGGGCTACTAGAATGTTTATACAATTCAATCGAATTACTCTATTTCGTACGACCCCAACCGTAATACAACCAGAAATCCTGCAACATATGTTGATACTTACCTACACTTACCTGATATACACTCTTCTGCCATTTATCCTAATATATTTTCTGACATACCTCTGGTACATCTACTGACATATATTCGGGCAAAGAATCTGCCAACCAACTCTAACATAGAATCTAGTGTTTGATAATTTTTATGCTTTCTGACACACACATATATATATATATATAAGTGATATGTATATAGTTATGTGCATATATATATAAGTATATCAATCATAACCTACTCTCATGCTTAGTGGGTTTTTACTCTTCTTATTATTTTGGGGGTGAGTGCTATAAAGTCACCAAGCAGCAAACGCAAGTCAGCGCCATGGCATCGCGCCTGAGGGTCTGCCTCTGGTAGCCAAGTACCATCAGGGCAGCAGGTGACCTGCGACAAACATATTATTTTCATTGGCATTTCATAGGAATATGTTCATTATGCCTCTACATATATCATCATAAACATAAGAATATTGGCATAATAATAATATTCCCATGATAGAATGATAAACATATGAAATATTATTCATTATTTTATGGTATTATTATTCTCAAAAAGACAACAATGACAATGATGAAACAATATGAACATAAAATTACATAATAATGAAATAATAGTAACAACAATTACAACACCCCGTCATGACATCAAAAAAGGACAACAAACAACAATAATGACAAAAATAAGGAAACTAAGAAGCAGTAATAATAATAATATAATAACGACACATAAGAAAAGGAACACATGATAGTTTGGAACAAAACACGGCATTATAATTTATATAATGTATAAAGTCAAAAAACATGGTAAGAATGACGAAACAGAAGTAAGTAGCGATAACGTGAGAAAAAAACCTAGTTAAAACAAACAATAATAATGATAGACAATTGTCCTTGTTGGGGGCCCGGGTTTCAGTGGCCCGCAGATCAAAATCGACACCTTGGAGATGGACTGAATGAAAGGCGGTCCAGCGTCCTGGCCCGAAAATTCCGAGGT
This sequence comes from Cladocopium goreaui, assembly GCA_947184155.2. Taxonomy (NCBI): domain Eukaryota; class Dinophyceae; order Suessiales; family Symbiodiniaceae; genus Cladocopium; species Cladocopium goreaui. The sequence continues at coordinate 35,981 of CAMXCT020002237.1, read as the reverse complement.
GTACCCTCTGGTAAACTAACATAGCTATGGAAAATCACCATTTTCAATGGGAAAACTCACTATAAATGGCCATTTTCCATAGTCATGTTAGTTTACCAGAGGGTAAGGGGGAGATTTCAAGATATTTTAACGAAGTTATCTCCATGATAATCCTGATTTACAGCTCCCAAAATCGTCATAATCTCCTGATTTATCCCTGGTTGGTGGTATACCTACCCCTCTGAAAAATATGAGTTCGTCAGTTGAGATGATGAACTTCCCAATATATGGAAAGTCATAAAAGCCATGTTCCAAACCACCAACCAAATATATTCTCCCATTATTAACCACGATTAACCATTATTAACCATTGACATATCCTATATTATATTAAAATATGTTAAACCATATTAAACCTCCATTTTTCCCATTCATCTCCCATGATAATCCTGATTTAGCCCCAACATGGTTGCTTCCAAGCGCGCCTGCTCGGCGCTTGGCTCAAAGATCAAGCTGCGCCACTCCTGGAAGCTGCCCAAGGGCCAGCCGTCAGGCACCTTGCAGGGGTCCATGGCAGCCATGGAGGGCATGGGGTGATGATTAACAGTAAAAACATGTTATATTTTTGACAATTCTGAATGATTTCCCTAGAATCTTCTACAATGACTCAAATGTCCAAATAAATTTCAACCCTATTATTATTACTATTATTGTTTGAATAAGTTGTGATTCAACTCTTATATAACTGTGAAAATTCCTGCCTAAATGGTGGTTGACCCAAGTAAGTACTCCGCGGCAATCAAACGTGGCTAGCAAGGAAAAACCCAAACTAAATAAAATTTTTATGGCTGGGAAAATCATCGAACTAAAAATCTAAATGGTGGATTTCCTTTGTCATGGAGACGGTGAGGGATTTGAACTCAACTCGACGTGAAATATGGAGAAATTGAAGAAATGTAAGGACCAAAACCAAACATGGTCAATTTGAAGATTACCAAAGGACTAAAACCAATTTGAAGATTTTGCTTTGCAACAAGCCATGGATATGTCGCAAGCAACATATGTTGGGCCTTGGGGGTATCCCAGTATGAACCACGATATTGGATGGCCAACCAGCACGTCACACAAAATTTTCGATTATATAGGGGGTAAACGATGACAACCCCCAGTCATGTGTGAAAATCTAAATATACCGCGTATGTATATATATATATATTATACAGATTAAATCAATATATAAGTTACTGTATATTGGAATGTATACAGGAATTAAATAATTCCATAGTTCATCTGTAGATTCCATATATTGGAATATATTTATTCAATAACATGCATGTTACGAATAATTACTTCACCAGCTGGCTCCGCTGATCGGCCGCCTGCTGTTCAGACGCCGCGTGGCCGCGAACAAAGAGGTTACCACCACAAGAGAGTGGCAAGACCAACCTCCAACGGCAAATGATTTGTGGTGATTTACGGTGATTTTTATGTTGATGTTTGGTAATTTTTGGTGATTTTTGATGATTTCATGATTATATGAATTATATGTGTAATGATTTATGTTGATGTTTATGATGTTTGGTCATTTTTGCTGCTCTATGATTAATTCTATGACGGTATTTAGTATAAAAATTGTGATTTACAGCACTCCCTTCCCCCTAAGATGAAATGTCCTCCCTAATCAAAAAATGCTAGATGTATTGGATATATTCATTTTGGGGCCATATGGGGCGTATTTAAAATTGTGGGATGGGATTGATCATCTCGAACACTGCAACCATCAGCGCTGAATGCATGATGGAGTCGTCACATAAAAAAAAATCATACATGTAGAGCACATGAAGACGTTCAATTTACCATCTATGGATTTAACATAGCTATGTAACATCGCCACTTGTAATATTGGTAAATCATTGCAAATCATCTATAAATGGGCCATGTTCCATAGCTGTGTTAGATAAATCAGAAGGTATATCAATTTACATCAATTTACAACATGCATTTGATAGTTTCCACGGCCAAGTCACGAGATTGCATGAACACATCCCGCCTATAAAAATACTTTCCAACTAAAATCATCAAACAATGATTGCCGCCTCTGATCATAGATGCGCAAGTAATCGTTTCAATGCACTACTGTACAGGGTGTGCGCTTCTGAATCTGGACAGGCAAGTTGGTTTCTATATACGTGTGTGTATATATATATATATCTCTTGTCTCTACCTTTAATGTCTTAGAATATCAAATTCTTGGATGTGGGTTTTAAATAAACATCCAATAATTCCAAGGCCCCGCAGTGTAAGGATAGAGAGAAAAAACGCCAACAACACCAAACAGCCCACCATGAAATCTCAGTGCCTGTCGATGCCGCGACCACTATATTCACGTCTGAGCTCTCTCCTGCAGTCCCAGCGAGCCAAATGTCACCATCATCATCATCATCATCATCATGATCATTCTCCCCGCAATCTTCGCCATTTTCAGTATCATCATGTCTCATCCGCATCCTCGTCATCTTCTCTCTGTATGTATATATTATATTATATCATATGTTTATGTATATATATATAATTAGATATATACGTGTATATATATATATATATGTTGAACATCTATCTGTATATTCGTTCAGGGTTCCCAAACAATAATATCCAATAGCCGCTTGTCCACATCCAGCCACTCCTACCCGGATCTTGCGCTGGGCCGAAGAAACTTCTGCTTCGCTCAGCGCCTGTGGGTGATAGGGTAGGCAGTGGACAACAGGAAGCACCAGGGACAGGTCAAAGTGTAGTAGTTGTGGGTGCAGTTGGGATATAACCCCTGTAACTATGGTGATACAAATACAATGTGTAATATTTGTATATATATATAATTATATATATATATGCTGAGTAACGAAACTGCTGGATGTTATATCGCTTACAGTAACTATTGGGAATGTTAAATAACACAACTTGTTTTTTAACCGACAATCGGTGGCAAAACATTGACAAGTCATACCACCTTACGAAAGAAACGGAAACATATCACAGCTGTGATACAGTAGACTTTTGCAAGGGGGATTTCTGTTGCAATAACCCTCACTTACATTCTGATTGACCTACAAAGAAAAAATACATTAGCACTGTACATATTAGATCATACGGTGGATGGGCCAGCGAAATCCGAATCACCACTTTTCTTGGTGGTAAACATCCCATTATTCATACAGTAGGGTTTTAACCATCTGTTTGGTCTAATATGAGGTCATCAGAGATAATGTAACAACTGAAGACTGGGAAGGACACTGTCAGTGGTGCCCAGGAGTTGAGCAAAACCCAGGTTCTGTAAAATGCTGGTGAATCACTGCTTTTCATCATGAAAAAACACACTTCCCGGTTTGTCCCAGTTCTTGCTCGATTTCATCACCATTTTGGCTTCAAAAAACTCCCAAGTAACTTGCTGCTGAAATCTCAATCTGACTGGACGCCTTGCTGGCCTTGCTTGCATCCTGCTGAAACACATCACCCTTGAACCACTTCGCAATATGTTCAAACAAAGCCTGAAATGAGATAAGTTCATAATTAATTCCACTAATTGCGGCTTAAATATGGATCTTCCATCATGTAGTGGTGAAAATTCATCATTAATCGATGGTGATCGTTATGTTCAATCACTAATTATATATTATATATATTATACATATCTCCAAATATCCACAATGAATCGCTCATATCTTCCTAATTTACCATCTGGTTATTTAACATAGCCATGGAAAATCCCCAAAATAAATGGAGGTGTCTAGCTGGGAAAATCATCTATTTCTATAGGCCATCTATACCATGGTTATGTTAGTCATAACCAGAGGGTATATCCACATATTATACCCAAGACATAAATCCATCCGAAGTCCACCTTAAACCGATGAGTAGCCAAGTCGCGTAGCCAGCCAAGCAGGAGAGCCAGTGCCACCGTACGGCGACCGCATCGACCGCCCAGACGCCAGGCCTGGATGGTTTCATAGGGATAACCTATGGAAAATCCTATTAAATATGGATGATTTGGGGATACCTTACTTTAGGAAACCCCTCTGGAAACCCCCATATTTATAACATTTTACAACCTATATATGCGATAACCCCAGGTTAACCACTTATTCAGTACTAGCTATCTATTTACCTATCCATCTATTTATCCAACTTTCTATCTTTGTCTTTGGTTCCCAATTTCGAATTTCCAGACACTCAAAAGGTCGGTCCCTTGCGGCCAACGTGCAACTCTCGAATTTCCAAATTTATCTGTGTCTATCAAGACATACTGTACTAACATATGCAAATGAATGTATATAGCATATATGTATATGTATATTATGAATTTATGTATATATTATGTATAATTACTACATAAAATATGTGTGTATAGATATACTATGACACAAAATTGACGATTGAATTATGGAACCAACCATTTTATTGCCATACAGTGGAATGTAATTGGATATAGAAGCAACACTATGCTATGAAATTGTCCAAAAGAAGGTAACATGACATGCTTTAGCATCATTTCTCCAAGATATGCAGTTGCATACAATTGCTCCAACTTGAACATTCTTTCTGCTTTTCACATGCTGCGTTTCTCATATCCCTTGGAAAAACAACATATCGCATGGGTTCCGGCAGAAAGTCACCGGCTGACCATCCCAATTTGGGCTACGTGGATGATGCCGAAAAACATTCACCATCATTCCAGGGTTCGGTCACGACGTGAGGTCATAATCAACTTCATCCAGATTTGTCTTCATCACATCCCCATACGCCCATGATATCCCTCTTTTTCACCATTGTTGTTGGGCAAATCCTTATTTTTGATGGTGAATTCACAATCTTTAATCACCACCTAAGACGACCATTTTAGTAATTGATGGGGATTTACCATCTAAGGCCCCCGTTCCTTCCGACTGCGTTGTGAAGATCGCATCGGGCACCATGGAAAATCGGGCAACCAAAAATTGCGCACCATGTCCCACCATGTCCTGCACAATTGCTTCTGAAATAACATGTTCAGAACGATCAGCGACGCGTCCATTTCTGTAAAAGCAAACACAGCAACACCAAAATACATTCATTTAATCAAATTTGATCGAGACAAATCATTCCCATGTCATGAATGTAGGATATGAATGGATATGATGATATGCTATGCAAAAAAGGTGGCAGCGGTCTCTTGACTGACTTGCAACTCTTCACCAGGTGGATGAGAAAGGTTCACCTAGATCAACAACGACTTTGTTGATAGGGGGAACCATTTTTACATAATAGATCCTGGTTGGTGGTTTCAACCTCTCTGAAAAATGTTAGTCAATGGGAAGGATGACATCCCATGTATGAAATGGAAAATAAAAAATAATTTGAAACCACCAACCAGTATATCATAATATTAATTTAACCACTTTTTTGGGGTATCTACCCTATCAATAGTCAGGATTGTCTAGGCCGGGGTTGACATCAAGGCTTTGTGTAAACAGTTTTCTTGCCTCCCCTGCGTTGTCAACATTGACGCCTCTGCCCCACGTTTTCGTTGATAAATCCCTATTAATGGTTTGGTGACCATAAATCATTACACTTTTTCAAGCACTGCAGGGTGCATCCCAAATCAAAATGCATTGTGAATCTTCCCCGGGAGAGTTGCTAAGCACATTGTAGTGGCTACTCACTTCCTTTTCGACTTTTCAGTAGGTCAGCCAGTCATTCAGTGAGTCGCACAGAGTCAATCCTCCAAAATGGTCCTACTTCGTCACTTCGTCTCCTATTCAGTTAGTCATTTGGCATTGAGTCATTCAGTCACTAGGTAGCTCTGTCACGCATTCAGTGATCAATCATTTAATCATTCCGTCGGTCAATCTTTAAATTCAGCCAGTCCGCATGTCAGTAATATTTAATCATGTCAGCAGTCATTCCTACCCCATGACGGATCCAGGGTGCTGCTATATATGGTAACATTTACCATCAATATACCCCCAATGTTGGTGTATGTATATATATATATATCTATACCATACATGGATCCTATGGGTACATGTGCTTGATTTCCTACGGGCATTAAGGTTGACCCCTGGGTTCCAACCACGTGCCATGGGGTCCGGCAATGTTGGCAATTGTAAGCCCCAGTGACTGGCCACCCGCACTACCTGGATAATCACAAAAATCCTGAACAAATACTGTCAGCAACTGGGTAAAATTGCGATGACATGCGATGACTATTGATGACTTGTTCCTAATCCCCAACAACTTAGATTTGCTCTTGGACCCTTACATAAAACAACAATAAACAAGACTGGTTTCCTCCAAACTTCCAACAAACCTAGAGCAAGGTCTCTGAACATTGTCCTTGATTTACGTGGAGAATCTATCCTCTGGTGATTCAACAATTTGCTATGGAAGCCATGGCCCATCGATGATAAACATGATTTACCTATCAAAAATGGCGATTTACCGTATGATTTCTAAACCATCAAAATCCACACCTGTTTTTCCCTTTTTCGCTCTTCTATGCACTCTAACCAGCACTGCTGACCGCAGCACAGGCACCGAACATACCAGCTTCACCGGGGTTCACCCGGTGACCGGCGAAAATCCGGGTGAGACAACGCGTTGGCCTGCGTCGTTGACCCCTGGCCTGATGGATTGGTGATTGATGATATTGATGTGGATTTTTCCATAACAATTCATGACTGTTGGCTACTTGAGAGCCAACATGAATGACAATTTCCATGAACAATGTTGGTTTCCATATGTTCATGAAATGCACATTTCCATAACCCATTACGGATCCATTATATATGGCGTGCCATGGATCCCATCAATATACCCCCTTTATGTTAGCATACATGGATGCTTGCGTCACCAACTGGTCGCTTCCCAGGGTGAAATCCCCATGGCAAAATCCGTGATTCATGACCCATGACGGATCCATGATCCATGGTGCTGGTATATTGATTCTAACATAAAGGGGGTATATTGATGGGATCCATGGCACACCATATATAGCAGCACCATGGATCCGTCATGGGTGATATTTTTATATCACTAGTGATTTATTCAATAGATTAATATGTACTGTATATTATACAATTATATACATTGGGTAGTATGACCCCTGAAATAATCATCGACCAAGAGGAATTTTTTCGCAGCCAAGGCTCAATTGAGCCATTGAAAACATCCTATCCCATCTCATTATACTAGTTGGTGGATAGAAATCCCTTGGGATGTCATACTCCCCAAGAAAAATATATGTAGTATATATAAGTATACATAACCGAGTATAAATCCCAAGAAATTCACTAACCAGGCTATAACTTTCATGGCTCAAAATTTCATGGATTCCCAGCTGTCCAGGCTGTCCAGGAGTCAACTTATGGAGCACCCTTCGGGTGTTTAAGTGCCATCTTACAGTCGTGGAACATCAAGCAGACCGGCGATCTACAGGGCGCCATCAAAGATTGGGTTGCTGGACAATGGTGAACATTACCCATAGGATCCATGTATGCTACACATGGGAACGTTTACCATCAATATACCCCCTTTATGTTAGCATATATACAAGCACCATGGATCCGTCATGGGTTATGGTTTAACGATGTTTAACGTCTAAACCTCATGGACACGGTTTTGATCATAAAAGATGGCCCTTTCGCCAAGGAGATGAGCCTGGCACTCGTGCGACTGATTTCAGGAGCCCTTCAAGCCGCAGCCGGGCTGCTAGCCGTCCACGAAAAAAAAACATTCGAGCCGAGCCGCACGGCAATTTCCTGGATCCTGATGGTGGGCCCAGCCCAAACACAGGCTGTGTTTGATGGTGAAAGAAGGACCCATGTTCCTGGTGTTTGCATATATGAAAATACTGTAACGTGGCACGTATCTCCACAACATTCGCCATGTTTTTCGATTGACATATATTGACATAGAATAAGCCTAGTGGAGGGCATCAAGTGTGAACAACAACTACAAGCTTCACTACAATTTTCACCACAACAACTGCAAACACAACAGTATATATATATAATATAATTATATATGTATATATATATAAACACGTTCTATGTCCGAGGCTCATGCATTTGTTCCCCTGTGAACCGTGACTATCAACCCTCCATCATTTCATACCATTTCCATATATTTCCATAGAACAGGATGTTCAATCGCCATACTTGATTACCAGAGGCTACATCTGATGAGATAGCCTCCGATTTGAAAAACCCACCACCGGGACACGAATCGATAACCTCGATCTGAATTCAAAATAGCCTCACGATCGAACGTTTGCGCCGGCCTGTTTCAGGATGCCAGGTTTTCCGGCATCGTTGCGCCGATGTTTTCAGGGAATATTTCAGGTACCTAAGAATCAGAGCTACTGATCTATGTAAAGTCTATGTAAGGGAATTCCCCCACTATTATGGCACGGTACCTCCATTTTAGGGTCCTGAAACTTTCATTGACTTGATTCATGTTCACTGCAAGTGGTAAGGTAGCACCACAAGGACTGCCATACCTTTTCTCACCTTTGCTTGGATGACAACTTGGTGTCCCCCATTAAACAAAAACTCATATCTACTAATGCTCCTGTACATATATGTGCTATATATCTAAAATTTATGTATATAATATATGTTACGGATGTGTATATATATATATAATATGTGATATATTCATATAATTAACTTATAATTATATATATATATATTCCAACGTGCATATTTCCAATGGCCAATCATGACATTGGGGAGACAATAGGAATCAATAGGATATATATATATAGGGGACTCATTTAGATACAGAAACACCCCAAAAAGCAAACAAAAAACAGCTTTCCCTTTTTCCGGCAGGATTAACTATTTGTTGTCAGTCTTTTTGGAGGGTTGCTATATAGGTCATATTCAAAGTTCTCATGGTAAAATAAGCATCAACCCACAACCAGCTCTCAACCATGCGCCTGCATCGCTACCCTTTTGACTCTCCTGGCAAACGCATGCAAACTCCACATCTCTGTTTGGATGGAAATAATGAAAAAAGCACTTGGATGCTATGTGAATCCCAATCTATTGATAGTCAATAATAGTCAATGGCTTGAGTGTAATCTCCCTTATTGGTTGTATATGGGTAAGAAGATTTAAGCACTATGGTGTGTTGTGCAATTCTGTAAATGCAACTATATTTCAGTGATGTACTGTTTATATAAGCCCCTTCGTAATTAATTCAGACCTTGTTGGTGGTTTCAACCTATCACGGGCCCAGCTCTTGTCTTTCTCCGGATCATCCGAAAAAATAAAAAATGGCAGTTCACCCCAACTGCCAGAGGCTGTTGCTGGTTACATCTGGTTACCCAAAGATTCTTAGAGCCACCCTGGAATCCAGGATCTCCCATGCGGTTTCCGCTCCCGCTGACCTCGTACCGAGGTCGACGGGGCCTGGTACTTGGCTGGCAACAGCAAAATGGCACTTCCAGATCTAGGTAACTGGATGTGAAAACCAGGAGAAAAATTGAGGTTTACCCTCTGGTAATGACTAACATAGCTATTGAAAATGACCATTTAATTATAGTGGATTTACCCATTGAAAATGGTGATTTTCCATAGTTATGTTAGTTTTCCAGAGGTTTAAGCCAGTCCAAACATAAAAAAACGATGTGGAGATCATCTAGACAGAATGCTTTTGAGTAGTTTCAACAAATCCAAAAGTTGATTTATGATATTTATGATTAGTTCAGAGGGTTATACTGCCGTATATATTGGGGATGTTCCTGTTCTATGGGAATCCCCACGAACGTCCATCCGAACATCCATCCGCACGTTCGGTCCGCACGTTCGGTCCGCATTTTGGTGGATCCACGGTCCAGCTACAGTATTGGTATTGAAAATCACCATTTTCAATGGGAAAATCCACTATAAATGGCTATTTTCAATAGCTATATGTTAAATTACCAGAGGGTATTGGATCCTCATGACGATCTTCTCAAATACAAGAATCGACTATCATCGACTATCCTGGAGTGGCAAAACTGGGCTCTGAGGCCTCAAGAGGCCCCAGGTTCAGAACATCGAGTATATCATAGTATATCCATTTAGATGCCAATTCCATTTACAAAAAAATGGCAAGCTCCCGATTTCTACGACATCAGCGTCCCAATGGCACACCTGTGGCTGTCATGTGGAAAGACATGACCGACTGTCTTCTCTTGGATGTCACATATCGTGAAATGGCCATTTGATCCGAAATGACGATGAACCAAAACCATGTGTTGCTGAGGTTCTTCCGAAATGGCCACTGAAATCATCTGAAATCTTCACCAAACCCACAACAATGCCAGCTTCAAACCAAGCTCAGCCCTTCGGTTCGCGGCACATTTTGTACCGCCTCAGCCGCATCGTCGTTGCGAGCACACCGAGGCTCACCGCACCCGATCACCACGGATGGCTTTGCATCTGCAGCGAGGGCGGCCCTATGCGGGGCTGGATGTCTCAGCAAAAATGCATGATGCATTCTGTGTATGTGGAAATATGTACGATATCTGTATATATATATGTCATTACATGTCTACATATACATACATCTGGATAAATCATAATATCCAAAAAACTTGAATACTTGAAATTAAGAAATTGTTGGGATAGTTACCCCTACTAACCGTCATTCCAGTGACGTCGCAGTGAGGTCGTTGTTGTAATTTATCCATATACATATAATCAATATACATTGTACACAATTATACACATAAAACACATGTATCTGTGCATGCCATTTGTGGATATCAAACGAACTATTTTGCGGTACATCCATGGATGCTTTCCTGCCAGTGACATCGAATCCCCTCTGACTTGTGTGGAACATCCTCAAACAATCATTGGATGATTTGGCTATTCAAGATTTCCCCGTGGCCATGTTCGTTTGAGTCATGGCACACTGTAACAGGTGAGAAATATACATATTCAATCAAATATTCACACATCTCCATACATATTCCACGGCATTTCCACGGAAATTCTTTGAGTTGCCAAAAAGAGACATCCCGCATGACTTAATTGCTATAGGCTCTACGGGCTATACGTATACTTTAAAGACTACCGGATCGACCGGTACCGTCCTGATCCCACCGACCGGCCCTCCCGAAGAGGCGCCACGTTGTTCGTTTCAGCGATGGACTGCCGTGTTGCGCAACGGCTGGGTTCAAGAAGTTGGACTGAAAAACCACTCAGTATCAAGTAGAAATGTCAGACCTTATAGTAGTTTCAGAAGTAGTTTATACTTGGAAAAACAAGTACCAAACATGCGGTACTTCGTCGGCAAATGAACATTGCCACATTGGCCGCTATCTGGATGAACTTGGTGGGTCCATTGATATTCCAACTCTTGAACATACCCCACTGCTATAGCATTTGTTCATAGGGAACATGATGAACATCAGGTTGAACCATCCACCAACCTATCAACCTCAACTACCAGGTGCAATTGCTAAACAAAAATACACATGCCGCAAGTCCATCTGAGCCATTCATCTGCCGTTCGGGAAGTTGTGAGGCCAGTGACCAGGTCGGAAGCGCGCTCACTGCGCTCACTGTCTCATGCAGTGCTTTTTCACCGAATCCCAACCTCAGCATTTGGGACTTCTGGGATGATGTTAAAGTGTTAAAATGTGCTAAATACTTTAAATACATCCCGTTCAAAACACATCTCCCAACTATTCCCACCCTCCGGCAAACTAACATAGCTATGGAACATGGTCCGCTCTTACATTGATTTAGCATGATTTACAGTACCCATAAAAAAAAAAAAAACAGAAAGGCACGCGTGAGGTCCACCGTTTTCCACGTTTGTAGAAATACAGTGAATTGTGAATATGCATTCCCAAGTAACCATTAAATGCGCTCATAACTTCCTAGGAATACAAAGTGAAGGTATCATGCTATCTAGATGGTGATGTTTCACATGAATTCATATCTCCTTACAAATATTACATATTTCTTTGAAGGGGATCTGAGACATACTCACATTCTTATGAATTTCCATCGGAGCATCCCTCTAACAATCTATGAGACTCCACAGCTTTCAAAAGATAGCAAACCTAAATTTCTTTGCTAAGGCAAATCCCCTTCTGACGGCACCATAACGGATAAACATGATGATTGGAATGATCATCAAAAAGGTTGAAATTAAAAGAACAACTTGATGAGCGCATTGCAGCCACGCCAAGAATGGAGCCAAATGAAGCTGCATCTATTCAACTGAAGATTCGAAGCTCCGAAAACTTTCAACTATATAAAGAGTTTGAAGCTATGGAAGAATCCAAATAAGATATAAACAAGGATGTTCAAGCTCCGAAAAGTTCCAAATGAAGGTTTTGAAGCTCGGGGAACCTCCAAATAGATATATTAAAGCCTCGGAGAGGTTCCAAATCAAGATTTCAAGGCACCGGAAGGCTCCAAATAAGGATTTTGAGGACTTTGGAGCTCTGGAGAGGAGTTTGAGGACTTTGTTTTTCGTTTTTTGAGACCCTCTGGGAGCTATGTATTAGATTTAGTATTCTTTCATCTTTTTTATTCTCCTTCCCTTTCCTAATTTCTGTGGATCTCCGGGGATTTCTAGGAATCTCCAGGGATCTACGGGAATGTCTGGGGATCTCTGGGAATCTCCAGGGATCATGGTGTTGTTAACACAAGTTATATATATCTAGCAACGAAGTATAGAATCGATTGCACACTCCATTACCCATGACGGATCCATGGTGCTGGTATAAATATATGCTAACATTGGGGGTATATTGATGGTAAATGTTACCATATATAGATATATATATAGCATAAATGGATCCTATAGGTTAGATGAAATAACAATACATAACACATAAAGTACTCAAAAACATGCTCGAAACCACACAATTTGGGGGACCTGCTGGCGTCCCTCTCTCTAACAAAAAGGTGGATGTCCATAGCTATGATTACCAAATGGTATACTGGAGATCATATCTCCACCAACTGTGCCAAGGTGAGGTTCACAAAAAACAACCCTGATGAACTTCAGGATTCAGGGTTCGTTATTGGGGCAGGATAAGGTGTAACCCCAAATCACAGCATGTCATAGCCCCCATTTGTCGCAGGTTTTTTGAACGCTTGAAAACCAAACGCCTGTCATGAGAAAACAATGTAACGTTCAGTTCGTTTCGGCATTGAACCTGTATACTGACAATGATCAAAACAAAAAACGTTGGCCGGGACCCAACATCCATCCATTGATCATTGCACAAGGTCTCAGCCTCAGCTCTACCAGTTTTAACGGCACGATCCCGCAATGCCTCATTGCATGACGAAAAAAACACTCTAAGGCCCAATCAGCTCCAATACCCACACTATCCCAGAGCAATTTTAACATATGAGCCGTCCATGCCAGGTGGCAATAGTGCTTCTTGCAAAGGCATTTGTAGGTTCCTTTCCCTCCAGTCAGGCTGTCGCACATGGTGCTACCTGAAGCCAGGCTATGGACCGACACATCCCTATATAAACAATGTTTGGTCAATGATTTTGTGATATTTTGTGAGGTTAATTATTTTGGTATTATTGGTATTATCCGTTGGTGAGTTATTCTGGTATCCTAGATTTTTTTTTCACCCTCTGGGTCCAAGTTGACACATCAAAGCGGCTGAGATGGACGAAGTGACCGGGAACCAACACATGTTTTTTCCGCCTATGGCGACATGGATTGCTTATTTCAAGAAAAAGTACGGCTATTTCAGGGAACATCCATGAACATCTAAAGCTTCATCCGCATTTCCCTCATTTTCGCAACTGGGGACGATGGCTGTCTCCGTGTGACACATAGAAACATCGAGGCTCACGGCGAAAACCATCATCATCTGTGAAACAAACTCTGACTTTGCACCATCCTTGAAGTTCATAAATGGTGAAGTGGATTGCACCCTCTGGTTATTTAACATAGCTATGAAAAATGGCTACAATTGTTTATTTGATAGATGATTTATGATGATTTACGGATAAGTATGATAAGAACATTGTGATGTTCTGTGGCTACGTGAAACCACTTAGAGCGCACATCCTTTTGTAACTATGTGGAGAGGAGCCAACCGAGTACCCACAAAATGTACACAAGTCATCATTTTGTTTGGACAAAACCATCCATCCATCATGGTCTCTCGTACAGGACCCCAGCCCGGCTTGAGTTGCAGAAAACCAAAGAGAAAATTCCGGAAATATCCGGAAATCATGTGGCCTTGTCTCAAAATGGAGAAAACTGGAATATCCAAAAGGTTGTCTTTTGGACAAAAATCGCTTAGACCGCGGGGGGTTTGGGGGTATCCAATTTCGAGCTGCAGGGAACTTCTGCAGCCCAAGTGCCCATCTTTCGATCGCAGTCGGACCAGCGGCAGGAAACACCTCGACCCAGGAGGCATTGAAATGCTTTGAACCTTCCAAGATAGGGGGCGGAATATTAGGCCGGCTGAACCATGCTTCATCAAATGTGCATTTGTTTTACACACATGGTGGACGATATATGGACGATATATGGACGATATATGGACGATATATGAATTAATAGTTGGTTTATAAACCACGATATATCAATGAGAACCATTTCCATGAGTATGATCATAATATCAGAATAAACCATGATCTATATCATGATATTGAAGGTAACATATGCTATTCGTACAATTCGTACAGGTCACAATTTCACTTAAGTTCAAATCTTGGGACCCCACTGATTCAACGAATCGAATTCTGGAACCAAGCCACTCAAGTCATGTACCCATGACGGATCCATGGTGCTGGTATATATACTAACATAAAGGGATATGGGATCCATGGCACACCATTTTTCTAGCAGCACCGTTAGGATCCTATATATGGGGTAGATACATTCCAACATCTGAAGCTTGCAATCCCATAGGATCCATGGTGCTGGTATATATGCTAACGTAAAGGGGGTATATTGATGGGATCCATGTTACCATATATAGCAGCACCATGGATCCTATGGGAATGAATCATTTACAGTTGTTGTCACGGATTGCCAATGACACTGACACCAATTGGACCAACAAATCGATACCAATCAGAGAAATGAACTTCTGACGGGCCACCCTGCCCTTTTTAATGATAGATTATGGCACTCTGGGCATGAATCATGCAAAAGATATCAACCTCATCTTTTTGGACCTACTTACATGCTTGAGAACCGAACCCTGCAGACAGTTTTCAAACATCTCTCCCCTTTGTACTCAGAATCTGGTGAAAAGTCACTAGGATGCAATAGAGAAGAATTGTTTTGTGACATTTGGTACATCTCCAGATTACGCAGAACATTGAATCATATTAAATCCCTCCACCAAACGCTCAAAAGCTTCTGATATCCTCTGATTAGACGTCGCTTCATTGTGTCCTGAATCTATGGATTCCACGTTTCCGGGAAGGAAAAGAAGAACAGAACACACACACGTAAAAATACTGTATATATATAATTATATATATATATATATATTCATGATGTTGAAACATATATTAAAAAATATATGGTTGTAGCTATGGTTGTAGCTATGGTGTTCACAAACATTTTGGACCTTGACCATCCTTAACCATCCTTGACCCAGAAATGTTCCGTTCATCTGGCGGCCAACCGTTTTCCAAGGAATCTGAGTCTTTGACCGGTGTTGGTGTAGCACTTTTTACTGGCAGGAAATGGGTTTCAACTTTCAAATGAAATGAGTAATGGCACTGGCCAAACTGGCAGCTCTCGAATTGAAAAAATAGTTGTGACTAAATAAGAGAAACCCCACATAAAGCTGACCCGGAGTGTAAACCATGACCCATGACACTAGAGCAGTAGCCATTCTGTCCTCATGAGTAATGATTCTACAATCATGATCTATGCATTTAATGGATATATACTTTTAAGCCGATTGCAAGCATCCAGCTGGTTTAGTTGATCCACGCAATCGGACGACAAGACGTGAGAAGGATGGCTAAGGAGATATTGGAGGTATGGGCCAAACCATCACGCTTTGTTGGTGCTATGTGGAATGTGCGGAAAAGCCAAATACAATAGAGAACATCTTAAAATACGAAGAGGTGAACAAACTACATGATGTTTGAAAATAGTTGGCAGCCCACTTTTGGCATATTTTTTCGGTGCTACCATGCTCTACCTCTATGCCAAATCCACGTTTCGTGTTTCGAATTGCGGCGCTACATCTTCCCAAATGGTTCAGCTGAGGTCGTGAACAAAAAATGCAGAGTCCACCGAAATCATCTGGTTCGGATTCAATTGAGAATCCATCGGTGAAATGATAAAACAGTCATGGGAGTATTCATAATCCATTTTTTTGGGATTATTGATCATTGATAATCATGTGTCCATGCATCCCAAAACTGATTTCAGACCATCAAATCGATGGTGAAACCCCAATGCCAATCGTGCAAAAGGCGGTTTTCAGTGGCAAAATCATGATCCAAATATTTGGGGATCGAAAGCATTCAAAAGCATTCAAAAGCATTCAAAAGCATCCAAAAACTCAAAAGTTTGGGGACATGAATCAACATGACCATCCATTTCATTGCTATTTTGATCACTAAGAGATACAAAGAGTCACTATTGAATCTATTGAAGCGTCACTAGCATGCTTTCGAATGGGACCGCGGGACTAAAAATAGATCGCCATCGCATCCCATCGCCTGTTGATCTCAGCTTGATGCTGAAAATCCGCATACTTCACGCACCTTGGTTTGTCGCGAGTTGCTGGGAGATGTTCCACTTGGTGAAGTCCCGAAAAAACTTCAATGGAATTCAATGGAATGTGGGGCATCGCCACCATGGCAATGCCGTTTACGAAAAAAGGACTCAAAACAACAGAGTCTGGATTGTACTAGCCCTCTCAGAGGCTTGATTTCATGGAGAAATCATCCGCTAAGATGGAAAACCACCAGGTTTAATGGGCAACTTTTGTACAAATGGGTGATTGTCCATAGCTATGTTGCATTACCAAAGGGAATCATGTCCAAGAAGTTGCAAAGTCACTGTTATGATGGTCATGTTTTCATAATGTCGCACGAGAAACCAAGATTCCCTTGCATCCAGGGAACTTTCCTTTCATGTTGCAGTAGCCCTTGGCGCCTTGGCACAACAGCAACAGAATTGTCTCCTCCTGTGTCAAATTACATGCATAAATAATGTTGCTGTTGAAATTATGTACAAAACATTGCCCCAACTTCTCTGAAATATCTATATATGATTCTACAGTAATTCTGCTGGTCGCTAATCATATCTTTGAATATCCTAAATTTAGGTGCCCTCAGGGTGATCTGCTAAAGCAGCAATGGCATCTAACCAATGCCATTTCTAGTAATCTGATTTCATGAAATCACAGAGCATCTTGGTCTCGAGGACGGAGACTTGACCACGCCCTTTCTCATGTCATAATCCTTTGAGGTCCGTTGCAATCAATCTGTTGGGCATAACCATCAGATGGATGGGAAAATACCAAAATGTTGGATGGTTTGACCATGTTGAACCAACATGTTTCAGCCTTTCGTGATACCTGCACTCCTCATGTTTACCCTCCAGAGATTCAGCTTAGACACGACAATTCCACCATGTAGATCGCTTCTTTGGCTTAGGGTTTTCCGTGGAATTGCTTATGTATGATAGTTTACTGCGGGCAAATCATTATGATTATATATATAATTCCGAATCGAATTGACTCAATCAGCGTTTTGGGTTTGTATGAACAGTGCGGATGATTTTTTATCGAGTCACAATAATGTTGTGGCGTATTTACAGGTATTCACATCATCCACCAAAAGATAATAAGCAAGTTGAAAAACACCATTAATCTATGCAACCCATCAACCATCAACTATATAAGCATGATTGATCAACTATGAACCTCTATTTTCAATGGGTATACACTGTACCCTCTGGTAATCAAACATGGTTTGCTGGAAAATCACCCATTTATAGATCATTTTCTCAGCTATCAACCTCCATTTAGTTTGGGGTTTCCCAGCTTGCCATGTTTGACTACCGGAAGGCAATCCTAATGTGGGTTCTATATGGGTTCTCAACCGCTTACCCTCTGGTAATTCAACATAGCTACTGAAAATGGACCATTTATAGTTGATTTATATACCTATGAAAACTGCTGATTTTCCATAGCAAACTGTTTGTTTACCAGAGGGTAACCCCATTGATATACCCATTCTATCCTGGTTATGATTGATTTTAGATCCCAATTCTGCATAATCATCCTACTATTGGTGGTCATATCACAAAAAAATAATTTGACTCATTATTACTGTATCCCTATTTAAACCATACGTATAAATAGCCATGAAATCCCCCAAATGCCCACAGGAAATTGGCGGCAGCCAGGGTGCACTTGCACTTGCCATTGCTGCAGCTGGTCTTGCCACGACTCGAAGCGCAGCCCATCCACTGGCAGCTACCACCGGTGTCCTGGAAAAAAAACAGTTACCATGCTTTACCATGGTTTACTCTCTGGTAAACAAACATAGCTATTGAAAGTGGTTATTTATAGTTGATTAGTTGATTTACCCATTAAACATAGTGATTCTTTTCCATAGTTATGTTAGTTTACCAGAGGGTAGTACTATTTTGGTAAGATAGGATAAAAAACTGTTGGTAGGATCCTGCTTCTCCATCTTTTTGGGTTTCTAAAAATAAACAAATACCATATTTTTACCATGGCTTTCAATACTAAGTCATGGTCTAATGTTGCTTGATTTGAGGTTCCTATTTCAGGAATCCCTGGTTTAGGAAACCTCCATGTTGGATCATTTTGGTAGGATAGAAACACTTTTCCATCTTTTTGAGGCAAAAAACATGCAAGACATGAGCAGTGTTCAATACCTTGTGTTGTCCCGTATTACACGGTTGACAGGATTCCCCGTTCACAGATTGTGATCTTCTCCAAGATATTGGTTAGTATAATCCCCACCATCAACCAACAGGGTCTTAGAGTCTTGAACACTGCAGTGACGTGGCAATGAGGTCGTTATCATTCACGCACAATCACTATTGATTACACAGATAGATACATATATATATATATAGTCTATATGCGAATCGGGGATTGCCTTCCCGATTATATTCCAGTAATTGATGTTGATGTTTGCAGTTGCAATGACGACCTCACGAGGGCGGCAGCTTCCGCATGGCTCTCATTTTCCCTGTAGCTGCAGTATGTCTTGAGCCAAAGAGGCCAAAGAGGCCAATGTCGGAGTGCCCCTTTGACGATGGATCCTAGAGTGTATGATTATGCATATATACAGTGATCCGTAGCCTACACTCTATTCGCACACCCCACGCATAGCCAACTTTGTCGGCTACGCGCAAAGGAGTGTTCTTTGAATTGATCCATTACACTCGCAGCTATTCATTTATTGAATTATGGAGAGCTAAAGTCCGTTTCAGAACTTCATATCTACATGGCGGCTTGCTACAATCTCTACCAAAAGATAAAGGTTCTGTTCACGTGCATGTAGACACGACGTAGTCGGTGTCTAGCATTGAGGTTCATCCGATGTGGCGTAGCCAGCATGGAATCCCACTCAAGCAGGTGAATTACAAATAAAATCAAAACACAAATATGACTCAGGAACTAGAATTTTACCTTCCCGTTCCTTCGTCGATTGAGATGTAGACCGCTGTAGAAACTCAGCGTCTCATGCAATGATGTTCAAAAAAAAATGTGTGGTTCTAAATTAGCCGGCTCAGAGTCCTCTCAGAAATCATTCAAAATGAAGTAGAGGTAAATCTCGAGCAATGAATGCATCCTCGCATCGCCAGGTTCAATCGGGACCTATGCAGAGGTCAGATCGCTTAATCATCTATTTCCCCATCCATAGTATCCCTGATGGTTCCAGTCTCCGCCACGGTGTGAATAAGATTTTCCACCTTTTCCTTGGTCTTTTCCACCCTTCTTTGGCGGGGTCACTGGAGCTTGTTTTGGCGGAGGAGCGGTTTCAACTGTTCTCCATGTCGCTGACGATGATGCTTTCGCTTTCGACACTCTTCCCAGTGCTGGTGCAGCTTTCGGGGCTGCTTTCGATTTGCCAGCGGCTGGATTGGTACGTTCACGATCAGCAGGAGTCGGGGTATCAGCAATCGCAAGTATGTGAGCTTCAGACAAGTGGATGCCCCACCTTGGTCGTTGATCTTCCCGTTGCTTGATGTGATTGTAGTCATCGATCGCATCATATAGCTTTTGGAGTAGAGGTCGCGGCAATTGTCGGCCATTCTGAAGGATCAGGTGTAAAAGTGATATTCTTCGAAGTGGTGGACGAAGAGCACACACAATGTCAACTGGATTCAGTGTGATTGTGTCTTGAAAGTCAACGTTCCTGAAGAAATAAACAGCATTTACCCTATATGCACCTGCAATGATTCTTCTGACCATGACGTCTTGTCGGTCAAGGGCGTCGCGGGCCGCTGTGGTCTTTCTCATCTCATCCATTGTGGTGTCACGTTTCGACAGCTTCTCCATCTCCTCATCAAAGAAGATGTTTTGCAAGTCATCATACGTGTAGCCACATTCAAGGGTATATATGAGAAGTCTTTTGAGTACCACTGCCCCATAGTATGCATTGACGAATCCCTCTTCTCCGATGTCGTCCTTTTGATTTGGTCGGCCGATCTCTTTGTAGAGCTCCTTCATCTGTTGTGCAGTTGGTTCAATGAGTTCACCATTTTCATCCTCGCCCAGGTAAGGTGTCCTTGAGTCCAGGTCCATCCTGAATTTCTGGTTCTGTTGAAAATGTTTCCATGCCGTCTCGATGTCTCCACAGAAGTTCCGTTGGAATAGTCTGTAGATCCTGACGATATGTAATCCAATCTGCAACAGGAGGATCTTGATGAATTCTGGCTGAGCATCTCCAATTGTGCAAGGTTCGATCGGCAGGACCTTTGATCCAAACTCAATCCGTTGCATCCACTTGGGGTACTCAATCACTGCATCACGAGCTTCTCCAGCCTCGTACTCTTCAATGTTGATTTCATCGACCGCTATCTCTTCATCATCGTTCTCATCGGTCGGTCTTCCTTCTTGATTGAGAAATTTGTCGACCTCATCTTGTTCTCTGAAGTCTCTTTTCTCATCATTGATGTCGCCCTTCTTCGAGGCTTGATCATCATCTCCTTCTTCTGGTTGAGTTTCTTGTTCTGGACTCTTCATGGCGTCATCATCATCACCTGGCATCACCCCGTCGTCATCATCATCACCTGTCAAATCGATCTTCACCTCCTCCCATGCTTTCTTGACATGGTCTTTGTTCTTACCTCCATCTATCACTTCAGCATTGGCGAGCACCCTGAATGTCGATTTTCCAGTCCAAAATTCATTCAACTTGTTTGTTGATTCATGATTGTCGCCCTTGAATCTCCATATGTCCTTGATCACTCGAGTATTGGTTTTGAACTTTTGTTCAGTTTCCCTCTCATCACATATGATCCTAGGGTCACAAGGACAGTCTTCGCAATCCTGTGGTACAAAGTTTTGCCTTCTTGGCGTTTTGTGAATTCGGATCAATGTCTCTTTCCCATCCCACTGCCAATGGTCTTCATTTTTCTTACCTAACACTTGGGATTTTCGGGTGGATTTTACAAACGGAATGTTATCACTGATGTCCAATTCCGGATGCGTGTGACATAGGCCAGGTGTTGAAGTGGACTGTGGGTGCCCCTTTCCTTCACCCTCACTATATCCTTCACCCTCACTCCCCCCATGAACAAGGCGCATAAGCGTATTGATCACACGTGTGGCTGGCTGAAGGCACTGGTGAATGGATTTCGGGTGTTGAGACGGTGATGTCTGTGCATCTAAAAACAAGGCATCAACCGAGAACATCAGCATTGGTGAATCGGTCAGATGCTGTACACGGTCATGTTGTGTTGGCGCACACGAGTCACGTAGTGATCTCGAGTGGGCAGGCGGGGCATGCACGTGCTTTGACGACATCACCCGGTGGGTTGAGGTCGTTGAAACGGATTGTGAAACAGTGTCCGGGATCAACGGCTGCTTGTTAGGCGAGTGGTACTGAAAACACGCTCGTTCAACCCACTTATCAAATCTGATAGCCTGCTCTGGTGGAGATGCACGGTGTTCGACCTTTGTCCAGGCACCATTGAGAAGAACCCATGTGGATCTCAATACATCTGGCGGCACAATCAGGCCGGGTGGCTTAGGACGATAAAACACCGGTTGCTTGACGACAAAAATGGGATCCATACCTGGCAAGTATTGTAGCTTCTCTTTACTAGTCAAACCCTTCCTATACACTTCTTTTGGCAAAATAGGGGTTTCCGTGTATGGGAAGTTTGGGATGTCCTCAGTTTTGGATTGGAAAACTTGGCGAGTAGTCATATCGACATCGGTGCTTGGCTGCAACATGTCCAATACTTCTTTGCTCTGCAAGTCCTGAGGTTCCAACAAGTTGATTAGCATACAAGCTTTCTTCCATGCCATGGGATTCTTGAATCCTTTAGTATGGATATCGGCTGCCATTTTGGCTGTAATTTCATAGATCAATACAAAATGATCCTTTTGGAAATGTTCATGCATGGAGGCAATGGAAATACCATGTGTGCGCTCCAAATGACGCATGGTTGGATTCCGTCCTGATCTGACAACACCAATCATACCTTGATTATCGTCATGAAACAGGAGTTGAGGAAAAACTTTGGCTAAGACTTTCCACAGACTTAATGCGGGGATTCCTAGAGTCCTAAGTGCAGTATCTGCAGCCACAATTTCAGCTTCGGGGGTAGAATGACTAACACACCCTTGTCGCTTACTTCCACCAGCAAGTGGGAATCTTGTGAACTTACCTTGGACTTGTAAGTGCGATCCTGATGTTGACCTCAAGGATTGGGCACATCCAGCGAAATCCGCATCTGCAAATAGTCCTAATGATAAATCTTCAATTTTGTCTCCGACCCATCCTATCATTTTGAGGGACAATGTGGAATTAACATAACACATTAGGTGATGAAGACGGGCGTCATCATCCTTTGTCCATTTAGTCACATTACGTGCTAATGCATTGATGGATCTCAACAGGTCAAACCGCGCAATGCGGGCTGCATAAAGCAGCTTCATAAGCACACTAGCTGCATGCGGAGCTAGATTCCCACGGCTCAGCGTCTCACTGTCTTGCGCAGGACGTGAGTTGCCAGTCTCAGAGAGAGCAAGCATATCTGGATCGAAGGAATGTGCACACCAAGGACACTCAACTTTGCGTTTTCCATCGGAAGGAGCTCGATACGGGCTGCTTTTCGTTTCCTCTGGAAGGCTTGGAGTTGATACCTTCTTCAATTTTGTGTCCTTACCAATGATGTCAAGATACTTTTCCACCGATAACTTTAACAATCCTTCCATGTTATAAGTTATGGTCTTGACTTTCTTACCATTATGCAATTGGGTCTCACCTTGGGATAAAACACATCCTAAGTAAAGTCCCAAGTCGGTTTCGGGTTCAATGCGCAGAACAGTGCGCAACATATCCCAACCTTTGGCCAGATTTTCGGAGGGCCCAGCAAGCTTAAGGTCATCCACATAGATTACCAACAGCAATTTGAGCTCATCATGAAAATACATAGAAGGCCATTCCTCACCAATGGGCTTAAAACCAATTTCTTGAACTTTCTTGTCACAATGTTGTTCCCACATCGTGCCTGAATCAGGGTGTCCGTACAGGGCTTTGTCGAGTCTTACGACAGGGCGACGGAACTTCCAATACTGTATCTCCGGAGGCCATGCATCAGTGGGTAACTCCACCCAACACAAAGGTCCCTTCAACTTAGCCTGGATGTAGGCCTGAATCGCATCTGCCAACTTGACGGAGTGCCCAGGAAGACATCCATAAAAATCTGCCCATCGTGAGGCTTCGAAGGAAGCAGGGGAATTTCCCAAGTCTTGGAAGAATGCTGCTTCCCAATGCTGATTCTTCACCTGATTTCCTAGCAGAACGCCTCTTCCCTTGAATTTTCGTCCAGGATTGTCTTCTGACAGCTGGTAATTCTTTTCCACGCATATGACATGGACTCTGGCCATGTGTACTTCTTTTTTGTTCTTCTTGGCCTCTGCAACAACGTCGTCGTATTCACGAACCATTGTAAAGTCGAATACCTCTTGATCACGAAGGCCTTTCCACTCCTTGAGCATCGCCTCTTTGGCCTTTGGGTTAGACTCAATCTCAGCTCTGCCCACAGGTCGTGAAACCATTGCATTGAAAAGTTTGCTTCCAAGACCTTCTGATGATATCTTGGTTCGGTGACTTTGATTTGATGCAGAAGTACACGGCATAGTTGGGAATGGAATGTATTCATCATCATCAGTGGATATGTTCTTCACGTTCTTGACATTCACACATTTGCCATTTTTGATCATTGTCGACTCTCCTGGCGTAGCCATGGAAAACCTCGAAATCTCGCCTGACAATGTGCTCCAAACTTCACCACTCCACGATGCTTTTGGGCCACGTCCTTTCTCGACCTCCGACCATTCATCCCATTCAGTGAGATATTCCTCGTCATCCGGGACGTCAGTAGAAGCATCGGAACATGGACTTGCATCAGCATTCCTCTTCACTTTTCGACAATCAATATATCGTCTTCCATGTACATCGTCATCATCGACTATGTCGTATAAATCAAGATAAGTACTTGTACATGTGATAGGTAAGGTAATTTTGTTCTTCACAACTTCACCAACACCTGCATCGGATTTCTTTGACTTTGAATGAGAGTCATCCTTCTTACTTTCATCACCACCTTCATCATCCTTGGACTTTGGCTCGTCCTTGTCTTTCTTTGAATCTTTCTTCTCCTTCTTCGTTGCCTTCTCCTTCTTTTCCTCGACCAATCTTTTGGCTTTGTCATCGGCCTCTTTCTTCTCCAACTTCTTCTTCTCGGCTTTGAGGATGGTGTTCCGATCAGATTGGGAGAGTTTGCGCCATTCTTCAGGAGAATAGGTCCCTTTGGGACGCAATGACGTTC
Source organism: Cladocopium goreaui (assembly GCA_947184155.2). Taxonomy (NCBI): domain Eukaryota; class Dinophyceae; order Suessiales; family Symbiodiniaceae; genus Cladocopium; species Cladocopium goreaui. Next base: position 10,949 of record CAMXCT020002237.1, on the reverse strand, counting down.
TGAACATTCGTCTACCGTCATCTCCAATCTTGTATGGGTAACCTTTAACGTTCAACTTGACCTTCTCACCATCGTCATTGAGGTATACCTTCCCATCTCCAGCCTTGCCCTTCTTCCAATGGTCTGGTTGGGCATCGATCAATTCCTGGAGAGTCATCTCTTCTGGATCTTTGTCTTTGTCGAAGATATCCTCAGAATCATCAAGAGGCTTCTTTGAAATCTTTCCACCACTTGGTCCAGGTCCACCGTCGTCTCCGTCATCAAGCTCATCATCATCTTCATCATGGTCATGTTCTTCGTCATCTCCATGAGGCACTTTGGAGGGATCGCCATCGAGGATTTCTCTTTCTTTCATCCCTTCCAATGTGGTGTTCACCCTTTCATATTCCTGCTTGCATGGAAATGTCAATGGAGTGACCATCTCGACCTTTTCAGTCAAATGAGGTTTGAGAAGACGATGTTCAGGTTTGCTAGCATCATCACCAAGATTTTGATGTACGAATTCACTCAGAGGCCATACTTTGTATTGTCTTGACCAATGCATCCCTGGACCGATTTGATAACCTGCAAACACTCCTGGAATAGAGTCAGGCCCGAACTTATGAAGTTGTCCTGCTTCTCTGGTCTTCGGAGGCTTGTAGTTCACACGAGCACCATAGGGAATGAGTTTGCCAGCAAATTCAGATCCATGGAGTTTGCACCAAGCGCTCAAATCATCATCGTTGGGTTCTACGTTGAGTAGATGACATACGCAAAGGATTGCTGTTCTCCAGAAACATGGTGGTAATCCAGCTTCCAAAAGGCATGTAGAAGTAGCTGTGAGAATAAATTGGTTCGTCCTCTCGGCAATCGAGTTGGTTTGAGGTCTTCCAGGCAACGAATGATCAATTGGTATCTTCATCTCATTCATGGCTTCAATGAATTGAGGAGCATGATCAGAGTAGGCCTGTCTGACCTTCTTGGCGCCGATGAACTGTTTCACTGCTCTAACTACATCGTCTTTGGTCATTCGATCAGATGGATAAGCACCAATGATTCCTGTATAACAGTCTCTGACAACCAACACTTCCTTCTCGAGGACCAACACGTCATCATGGACTTTGGATGTGTCCACCGCATCAAAGGTAATGAGGTCGCCAAACTTCTTGAGTTCCCTTTTGTATGCACCACGACGAGTCTTGAAATGCTTCATCTTTGCTCGAATGCATGAATCGCAATATGGATTCTTGTATCTGTGGGTCAACTTGTGATTCAAGCTATTAGCTTCTCTCTTGAGTGTTCCTCTTTTGGCAACCCTAGATTCACCTTCAACAACATCGATCTCGATGTCATCTTCATCACCTTCGGCGGCATCTTCAGGAGCACCATGTCCATCATCTTCAAAGTCAGTCTCGTCTCCAGGAGGCTCGTCAATCGGAGTTCCTGGATCGTACTCGCCGCCCTCAGGTGGTTCTTCTTCTTCTTCTCCTGGGGTTGCTGAATGTTTCTGCCGGTTCATTGCTCTTTTCTTCTTCTTCACCTTGAGCTTCTTGACATATCGGGAACAGTTGTGATCCTCATTTGATGTCTCAAGACCACTTTCTCCATCGAGATGTACTCTTCGTGAGGGTTGACCAACATCATCAATGTCGTTGAAATCATTGACTCCGATTTGAGGATGTATCAATAGGTCATGGATCTTTGAAGCATGATGACATTCATGAGGAGTGCATTCGTAAGTTCCAAGATCAACATAGGGGATGTTGTCATGGATTGTCAAATCGATGCGTTCTCCATTCTTCGTAATCATGAAAGGCATTTGACCAGATGGCCATACAAAGGAATATCCTTCTTCCATGCATCGTTTCCCAAGAGACATCACGGACGGAGTGTCGTCCAGTACATAGGCATGAGAGGTCACATCAAAGGTTCCCAGGTCAATCTCTGCTTCTGTCTGAGTAGCAGTTGAACCGTTGGCTGTGTGGAACATGATAGGATCACAAGTTCGCTGCTTCAAGTTCATCCTTTCGGCTTTCCTTGCAGAAATCAGATCATGCCCGCTGCCAGAATCCAGGATGAATCTACGATCTTTGGCTTGCACTGGTAGTGAAATGCACATTATGTTCTTGGACTTCATGAGGGAGTTTCCAACTTCGTGTTCAACAAGCTCTTCAATAAAAGTCAAGTCATCACGATCATTGTCCAGTTTGATCAACATGTCGAACCTGGGGCCAATAATGATTCTAACTTCATCAACAAAACGATGGAGTCCACATCTGTCCATGATGATAGCCTTGGCCCGTGCTCGGACTGAACCGAGGGTGTTGTCGGACTTGGACTGATCGTCGGTCAAATCATCGACTTTCCAGAAAACATATTGCTTGTTGGGGTCACGATACATACATTTGGGTAGTCCCTCCTGGTAGTCCTCAATGGCGATCTCGTGCACCTCAGGTTCCATATCAAATGAGATCCTGCGATCATCAGAAGACTTCTTTGCACTGGCTATCCTCGGTGAGGTATAATCCATAGAATCTTCATTGTCGCTATCAAAGAAGGAATCAATGGTAATGGGAGTCGCCTTCTTCCTTGGTGTCTTCTTGCTGGTTCTCTCTGAGGATGCTGAGGGCGATTTATCTGCATGTAGGAATTTACATTTGTTTCCGAACTTGCAGGTACCTTCTTGCCAATTCCAACATACCTTCTTTTTGGGTCCAGCTGAAGATGAACTTCCTCTCCCTTTCCCTCTTGATGAATCTCTACTTCCGCTTCTGCCTTTCTTACCTTTCATCTTGGCATCATAGACCTTCTGAGAATGACTGTAAAGACATTTGTCCCCTTTGTTGCATCCTCCTTTATTGAAGAAGTAGTTACAGAAAATCTTCTTCTTGTCAACGGGTGAAGATGATCTTCCCTTCCCACCTTTCCCTTTCTTGTTGTTCTTGTCAGCATGGGATTTCGGAGAAGGTGTAGGAAGTACCGATGCAGCTTCACTCTTCGCTTTCGCCTTAGGACGTTTGGGAGGATCACCTGTAGACGATGCGGCCGCTTCATTCTCCTTCTTGGTCTTGACGGGAGCGGCAGGCTTGTCTGCATCTTCTAAGGAAGGTGTCGTCTTGTTAGAGGACAATGACAGTTTCACTGCACGTTCTCTATCTTTCAACAGTCGTTCTTGCTTCCCTCGTGCTATGTATCCCTTGATCATACCAGTTAGGTAAGCATAGGTCTTCTCAGGATGCCCTTCATCAAAGGTTTTGTATCGGTTGATATCGAAGGCCATAAGCTTTGAATGTTCAATCTTCCGGAACAATGTGTCACGCAGGGAATTATTGGAAGGTAGATCATCATGTTTCATATTGTATACGATGTCAAGCCACTTGTTGTAGAAGGCCTCAAGTTGGTCATCTCCATAGTAGTTGAACATATACAAATGATGGGCATTGTAGAGAACTTCAGTGTGGTCAGGTGACTTGAAGCTAATCAATATCATTGCAAATAGTTCTCGTCCCTTGATGAAGTCCCCACTCCTCCCATACAATTGGTTCTTCATGGACATGTCATACTTCACTTGCATGGACTTGTCCCCAGCATTGTCAATGACTTTCCTCAAGGCATTGGAGAGCTTGGCGTCAATGGATTGGAATCTCACATCAGGAGCTTTGGCCAGCGCCTCCAAGTCAGGTTGATCTGCAAGACACGGAGCTAACCACGCCTTCCAATCTTCATAGTTTCGATCTCCACTTGCAACGCAAACTTCATGAACGACACTTCCCTTCCAGGATGAAAGTTCAGTGGTCTTAGGCCAGGGTTGGAGGCTGATCTTTTCGGCTTCTCTTAGAGATACAGATGGCTTGGATCTATCCCTTTCAAGGTTCTCCAACTCCTTGACATTTGCGTTGTACTCGTTCCTGAGCTTCTCGAAGGCTTCAGCTTCTGCTCGGTATTCCTGCTCTTCATCATTGGCACGATCTTCAGCTTGAGAGAAATTGTTCTTATAGTAATCTTTACGATCTTCCATCTTCTCCAACTCATCCTGAAGATTTCGAACTTCAGCGTTCCTCTCTTGCTTCATCTCGTCCAACTCTGCTTTCAGTTTGGCACACTTCTCTTCACATTCATTCCGAGGCATGGCATTACTGGGGTACCCATGTAATGTAGTCGGTCTATTCATTGATGAAGAAGAATGAGCTTGGTTTTCCAACTTCAGGGCAGCAATGGTGCTCGACATTTCTTCTACCTCAGCGTAACGCTCATTGGCCAATTGATGCATCTCGGTCAAATGGCTTTCAGGAATGGAATAGTCAGTCGCACCTTTGATCACGAGTCTTCTGTCGTTTAACATCTTGATGGACTTACCTGCATCCCTGTGAGCACGCTCAAGAGAGTCCTTTTGGGCTTCAAGTTCAGTATGAAGGCGAGCAATAGCTGTATCCCTGTCATTGAGTTCATTGTGCAAACTGTCAAACAAGGTACTCGTCACATTCGGATTGTTGCTCATGTGATCGATCTTGTTCAGAGCATCTTGATATTTCTTACCAGTTTCATCAAAGTTTCGCTGGAATACTTTGAGCAGGTCCTCAGTATCAATGAGTTCAGATCTAGTCTGCAAGTACAACTTGTCAACTTCGGCCTTGGATTCTTTCAAGCTGTCACGTTCACGCACGGCTTGCATGTACATCTCATAGAGAGGTCCTCCATGCGGTGATCTGCTTGGTGATGATCTTCTGGCTTGTTGACAGGAAAGTTCATGATACTGATTCTTCGATTCAGTCAGTTGCTGTTGCATTCGATCTAAAAGACTTTGTTTCATGTGTAGTTCAGAACGTAGTCCCATTATCCTCATGTCCCGCATGCCACCTGATTCAGCTAGAGATTCTTCAGAAACCCTGTTCTCAGAAATCGCTAGTCGAGATTGTAAGTTCTCACTGTGGATCACCTGTAATCGAAGCTGTGATTCTTCCAAAGCTAAGTGATGTTCACATTCTGCATAACGGTCATGTTCAGATCTTATGTTACTACGGAACTCCTTCATGATCTCGTCCCTCTTCATGTCAGCAGCATCTAACTCAGTTTCCAGTCGCCTGACATTCATGGCCATGGTGTGCTTCATCGTCTGGTTCTGATTGGCAACCTCGAGCATCTCGATCTGCAACGCACATGTTTGGTCATTAGCATAGCCGACTGCTAGAGCTTCTTGCTTGGCATTCATCTCTGCGTTTTCCAGTTCCAGTCTGAGTTGATTGATGTGAGCATTCGCGTCAGTTCCCACATGTACCATAATTGCGTTTGCTTGTCCCATTTGTTCATCGAATTCCGAACGTAGTCGTGAATATTTGAATTTCAAATGAGATGCAGCTTCATTCGACATAGTCTGATACCTTTCCAACTCTTCGATCCTGTAGGTCGCACCTTCATCTTCCTGTTGTGCAGCCTGTAACTCGAAGTTCAGCATCTGGAGTTGTTCGGTCATCGACATCATTTCTTGATGAGTGGTGCTTTCCAGGAAATTAAATTGTTGATAGGCATATGCTGTCGTCTCGCTCAATCTTGCCTGAAGTACGGATTCTTCTTCAGTGGCCCTTTCCAGTGATGTCTTGTATTCAGCTAATTCACTCTGATAGGCAGTGAAGATGTCGCTACCACTCGACGGGGCGTTCACTTGCTGATAAGATCCTGTCCCTGATGGAGTAGCGTCTTGAATCGGTGGAGGCGGATTCGACGACGTAGTCTTTGCCTTAGTCCTTGGGGTCATCGGAGGCGACAATTGTCGTGCAGATGATCTTCTCTTTCCAGGTGTGCTGTCCCTATCTTCAATTGCTTGCATTGTCGAAATTTGTCTCCCTCTAGGAGCAACCAGAGGTCGCCTGGGTTGGCTCGCTCTCAGTTCTGAGGCATCGCTTCCACCAGTGTCGATACTCTGTGAAGAATTTGACTGCGTGCCGGCAGCTGGTGCAACGGCATGGCCAGAGAAAGAAAATGCATTATCGCTGCTATCCTGTTCAGTCATCTGTAAGGCCCGCGGCTACCCGCTCGTAGGCTCCGTAGGAGTCCTACGGCTGATAACCTGCGAATCGGGGATTGCCTTCCCGATTATATTCCAGTAATTGATGTTGATGTTTGCAGTTGCAATGACGACCTCACGAGGGCGGCAGCTTCCGCATGGCTCTCATTTTCCCTGTAGCTGCAGTATGTCTTGAGCCAAAGAGGCCAATGTCGGAGTGCCCCTTTGACGATGGATCCTAGAGTGTATGATTATGCATATATACAGTGATCCGTAGCCTACACTCTATTCGCACTATAATAGATTATAATAGTCTATATATAGTCTAACCGCAAATTGAGATAGTATTTATAGTACAATCCTGTTTGAAAAGTGACAACGTTGACCTTTTCTTTCTTTTTCGGGGTTACCATGTATATGGGTATACCATGGTATACCATTTCATGAGTGTATAATGGCTACGTTCTTTACATATACGAACATATCCTTGGCCGTACCTTCGCTTCCATGACTGGGGCATGATTCAGGGGGTTAGTCGTCCCTCTTGAGGACGTATTTGGAAATGCAAATCTAAAATGCTAATCTACATGCGCATGGTTTGGACATATGTAAATATCATACAACGCATACGCATATATACAATAACGAAATGTGAAATGGTATGTTCTATAGTACGTGTATTGAAAAGAATTGAACTCATTCAGCATCCTAGATAAATTTGGCATGAAAGGGAGACGTAAGGGAGACATGGCAATCTAGTTTTCTGATCCATACACACATACTGTTTTAGCACAATAGGACAGACTCATTCTTGTCTGCAGGTCAGGGCTTATGTACTTACAAAGAATCTGCACAAATGAGCCGTGGCCAAAAGGTCTTGTCTTTGTGGAGGCGATAAGAGAATGCTTATGCGGCAGCTTGTGCGCTGCTTATGCGGGCTGACGCAGACCAGGGTTTTGCTTACGCGAGGTCCTTATTGTCATTCCCTCACCAAAAATGAACTACTGGGTTTTGAACGTGGCTCAAATGAATTGTTTCGGAGACCAAACTGACTCTGTCTATACAAACCAGCTTTGAGCCAGATTCGAAGATATGAGCTCTATGATAGCACGGATCAGTGGCTAGCGGCTATTTGGTTGCTGGGTCAATCCTATAGCCCATGGTGTCAGCTTTAAATATTAACTTAATGTTTGTCATATTGAGATTGCTTTTTCTACGAGTATTGAGTCACACCTATTTCACCATCAAAACAATATTAGGCTTGGCCCCACTGCTATCCACTGCCATACCTCTGGGCAAAATATAAACCATTGACGATCTCGCCTTACCATCATTTCTGCTGAGACAAGTCACATTAGCAAACACCTCCTAGATCCCTTGCCTACGTACATATACAGCATATAATATATAAATGAGTGTATATATATATATACACTACATACATACTATGTACATCTATATACAATATATCTATATACAATATATATATATACATACAATATATATATATATACAATATATATATACAATATATATATATATATATATATACAATAGATATACACACACACTATATATATACAATATATATATATATTACACTATATCTATATGTCCTTCATATATTATATACATCATTTGATACATAGTTATATGGTATTTCTATGCATATATAATATATATATATTATATATACAATATATTTAAATGACATAGCCGAAGTTCATTTCCTTGTTCCTTGGGTTCCAGCAACTATTTGTTGTGCACCACGAAGCGCCACCGCGTCCCATCTGTCCGTGCTGCACTTGGCTTCAGTCGACGGCGCCGGAGCCACAGCCGTAGGGGAAGGCGTCGGGGCCAGGGCGGGCGAAGGCACCCTGAGATTCAGAAAGAGATGGGAGGCTAAAAAGGCTAGGGTAATCCATGAACATATGGGTATGGGTCAATACCTATACATACCATTTTTAATGGGATGAACATCCATTTACCAACTATTTTGGGGTTCACTAGGGGTACAAGGTTTTGACCCATCCCCATATATTTTGGAGTATCAACATTTTTGGATTAGCAACAACAAACATGGTAAAAATCAACATAATCTCTTGTCAATCCACACATTTTGATAGTTAGTGGTCGTCCAAACATGTTTTTAAACCCAGTATGTTAATTATGTATATATATATATGTATATGTATATGTATGTATATAACAAACCCAGTATGTCAATTATGTGTGTAATTATATGTAACATATATATCTATATCATATTCTACAATATAATCTACCGCGGGATTGTAGTCCACAATGGTCAGTAGAACAATTATGGGAATCTACAAACATGCTCTGCCCATTGCGCGGGAGGCTTTGGGAAACATAATAACCACTGCAGTGCTGGGATAATGTTGGGAATCAGATCGGGATTGCACACCCTGAAAAGTTGATTATAGTTGATTTACCTCATGTGGTTGATGGTATACCTACCCCTCTGAAAAATATTAGCCAATGGGAAGGATGACATCCCATATATGAAATGGAAAATAAAAACTGTTCCAAACCACCAACCAGTAATAAACATAAAGTGATTTTCAATAGCAAACTGTAAACATTTACCAAAGGTTTTTTCTATCAAGACGGCCCCAATGTACAGTAAAACCTTGGTAGCCCAGCGCCTTCACGTGAAAAACATGGCTTGTCAATGAATGTTTTTGTAATGTTTCTGTAATCTTTATGGACTGCCGTTCTTAAATGGAATGCCGTTCTGAATACTTATAGATAATTATAGTATGATTTCATAGATATTGAGGCATCTCCAATTCGTAAGATCAACAAATGCTGCCAACATCCCAACACCGTGACTTCAAAACGTCCCAAATCTCTGCGAGACTCGGCATGGGTGTGGGATACCTCTGGCTGTACCTGGCGTCGAAACTGCGTGAAGTCAAGGTCGAACAACTCCGATCCGTGGAAGTTCACCTAGAGTTTTATGATGTTTTATGCACCTGTTGTATATCCCATAGGATCCATGGTGCTGGTATGCATGCTAACATTTGGGGTATATTGATGGGATCCATGTTACCATATATATAGCATACATGGATCCTATGGGTATCTAGGGCCATGGTAATTCATATCACCGGACTAATGTATTCAACCCTGACTACCAATTGCGATGGGTCACCCCAACATAGCGATAAATATATATTGTTGGAACTGGTACCCCCTATAATAAGTTACCCCTCTGAAACATATTAGTCAGTTGGGATGATTATTCCCAATAATTATATGGAAAAAAAGTTCTAAACCACCAACCAAATATCCAATTGATAGATGATTTTGCCAATTATATACTATCAGTATAATATTATATAACTATTCTGTCTTATGTTGGTCCATTTTGCCACGCAACCAGGATACTAACATCGCCTCAGCTTATCCCGAAGGGTGAATCGATTCACTTCCGCCAACAAGAACTAGCCTCTGGTTAACTTAACAGTTTGTTACTGAACATGGCCATCTATGGTTGACTTATAACATATTAATACATATTAATTATTAACCATATATTATCCATCCATCGGGGATAAAACCCCTTTGGAGAGGGTTTTCATCCCCATAACCTTGGTCTACAAGCTCCTGATTCTATTCATTGTTGATTAAATCCTGCTTAAATCCGATGTATCGATGTTAAGTATGCTGAACCTGAATTTATGTTAGTGAAATCCTGTTTTCCTTCGTAGATTTGTATATGCATGAGGAACTCCGATTTTGTACGTTATAGTTCTTGTGCATGTTGGTTCAACTCCCAGTCTTTCGAAGTCAAATCCCCATCTTTGTTGCCTTACTGCCAATTTCCGGTGGTCAAATTGCTGCGCACAGCGTATCAAATCTACATAATCCTGCATAATCATACACATAATCAATATAATCAATATAATCAATATAATCTATATAGTCATACACACAACCTGTATAATCATACACACAACCTATATAATCATACACATAACCTATATAATCTATATAATCTATATAATCTATACAATCTATATAATCTATACAATCTATATAATCTATATAACCTGTATAATCTATACAGTCTATATAATATGTATAATCTATATAATCTATAAAATCTATATAATCTATTATAATAATCTATAATATGTATATTATATATATATATATATTATATTATTATATATTTACATTTGTTTTTTGGCTAAACCATGTTCAACCCCCCCAATCCCAGGCACAAAAATGCACCAAACATGATCGGCGCACGGCGACGGCGAAGGTCCCGGAGGAGGTTGGCACAAGCTGGCACAGGTCCTAGGGGTAAAAAAACAGGCGCTTTCTGTTTGATAAATATGCATTTAAGAAAGACTATAGTTAAATAGTTATATTAGTAGATCTAAATAGATAGTTGAACATAATTAACATATTAGCTAAATATGTCAATGTCTGCAATATATCACAATAGTTTGACGTACAATTAAACATAATATCACAACTATCATATGCTAAATAGAGAAAAAAACAACTATAAATAATATATCACAACTATTGGATGAATCAATACAATGACTATTATAAGAGATGATTGTAGGAATTACACATCATAATACATTGTGTTTTGTAATAGAAACTGTTATTGTTTGATGGGTTTAACGACAACAAAATGAACCTTAGACGTGTATCGATGAGGTGTTTGATGTTTGCGTACTTGGTTCACTGCAGTAAGTGGGCTGGTTCAACCCGTTTTTAACTGAAAATATTGCCTCTCTTTGCCTGCTGTACTTGTAACCAGGGTTATAACCCACTTCACATGGGAATATCATCAACTTAAGCAAATGGCACATGAATAACGACAAATACAGCCCCTTTGACGCACAACTAACCTTATGGATGACTTCAGTTGTTGAAATCATTTCACATTTACTAGCACTTAAACATTCAACAAACAGCTGTT